>JBBPTB010000420.1:0-21097 GCA_038093875.1 Boletus tylopilopsis | reverse complement strand
CTCGACGTCGCGTGGGAGGTGCTCATCAAGGCGCTCGCGGTCTCGACCGGCAGGCGACTCTAGACGCTCGGGCGGTGTCGCTGTTTCCATCGCATTTGGCATGTTGGCATTGGTCGTTCGGACTCGGTAACCCCCCATCGTTGATGGAAAAACATATGTTCTCCGTAATCGCATCTGTTCACATGATATGTTTGGTGTATGATTATGGGCATTCCTTTCTTTACGTCTTTTCGTTCACTATTCATCCCCGTTGTTGTCTTATGAAAGTGCATTGTCATTATTGATAAATACGCGCAGTACTATGAAACTTGTATTCTTTTGTTGAAACCAGCCGATACATACTCGGAGATAGTAGATGCAGTCCGTCTGGGGCATGATAATATATGTACAGCTGGGGACGTCAAGAAGTGTAACAAAGCTACGTCAAAAAGATGTATTTTTCTCTCCCGGAAAATCCCATCTACAAAGCAGATCGCGTTCAACGCCGCCCGTCGTGCCAGAGATCCGATCGCGCGTTCACTTGCCGACCCTCGTAAACCGGTTAAAGACTTTCTGTAAAACCAAACAAAAGAAATTGTTTATTAATCATACGACAGTTGACGAGAAAAAGACTCCTAGGTAAAATGGAACAACTGACGGTGGAACCCAAGCCGAAAGGAGAAAAAAAAAACATCCAATGCCACTTGTTGGATTGTCCATCCCAATCCGCCGATTGGCGTAAAAATCAAGCACGTTGGGTTGCACCGCTTACCTTGGCACTGGCAGTCAAGCTCACCGATGCCAGCTTCTCGGTAACTTCTTTGTTCTCCTTGACAGTCTCCGCAGGCGCAACTGAGGAAGCACGGTCAGATGACGGTCCAGAACCAGTCGCTGCAGGTCCCTGGTTGATAGGTGGTTTCTCCTCGACGTGGGACTGCTCGGCAGGACCGGCGTCGACATGCGAGATAGTGCTATCGTGCGTCTCCGAATTGTGGTAGTGTAAAACATCCACATGCTCGAGGTTCTCCTTCTCTGATTCCTGTTTGAATTGGAACACCTCCTCGTTGAGTTGGTGGTGTTCGGGTGTGAGATGTTGGGCCATCATCGACATGCGCTTCATCGCCATCATACTGAACACGGCTTTGCGGACTGCCCGGTTCAGTAAAATCGTCAGCATACAGCTTGCCTAGATGAAACGGAAACAACACATACACGTCCTCCTTGCATTGAATGCCTTCCTGACGTGCGGCAACAAGTCCGTTGGCTCGCCATTCTCCGCCTCGACGAAGTGTGGCACCTCTGCAGTGAGCCACGAGTGCTGAAGCATTTCACCGGCCGTTGGGCGGGCATCCGGATCGACCGTGAGGCACGTGGAAACAAAATTACGGGCTGCCTCCGACACATTGGACCAATACTCCTCTGTAGTGATCAATAGCGCGTCATCCAGAGATGGGTAGAGGCGCACCTGGCTCAAAGCGGTAGTCCCCTGCTATGATGGCCTCCATTTCCTGTCGCTGGGTATCGCGGTCGAATGGTGTATAACCTAGTTGGCACGTTAGACGTTTCTGCAGACGCACACAAGTGACTACACGTGCCGGCGAGCAAGAAGTACGTGATGACACCCATAGCCCAAACATCAACGGGCTTCCCGTGACCAGCTATACCAAACCTGAGTGAATGTTTGAAGGTGTCCAAGGAGGCTCACTCTTTTTGAAGATCTCAGGAGCCATGTACTGGATGACATCTCAGCGAGTCGAAGCACCATTGAGAAGAAAGCACTTACTCCGGGTGTCCCACAGACTTCCGTAAGCATACTGAGTTTGCTGTCCGGCATGACGCGGCTAAGCCCAAAGTCGGCAATCATGATCTCTGATGTCTTCTCAGGTTTGGAACGGAAGAGAAGGTTTTCTGGTTTGAGGTCACGATGGACGATACCAGAGTCATGAATGTACTTGACTGCACCAAAGATGGTGCGTATGAGCTCGGCAGCGTCGCTGCATTGCTGGGTCAGTTTCCCGTTCATGTGTCATCTTGTGCACGCACGCTTCGGTATATTGCCCTCTTGCACATATGCTGTCAAACAGCTCGCCACCTGTGCAGAGGTCGAAGCAAAGGTACAGGTTATGGGCAGTCTAGGTAATAGTGATCGGTGGCGGGTGCTGCTAGGTCGTGGCGACTCGCACCTCAAAATAATCATGCAGTGTCACGATGTTAGGATGACCAATGGAGACCCGCTTCAGTACAGCAATCTCGTTACGGACCTAAGCGACCACTGGTTAGCAATGGTGACTATGTTGAAGGGTTGAGGGTAAGGCAAGAAGAGGAGTCAGCAAAATGATCATCAGTGATACCATGTTAAACACGAGACGACCATGCACTGCGCGACTGCGCAAGAAGATCGCCACCGCGGAGAGAGTTCCGTAGCAGACACGAGAAGATCATAGAAGCTTCGGAAATGCATACCATGTGCTCCCTGCCTTCCATGAGTTTCTTGTTGATGACTTTGCAAGCAAAGTATTGCCCGGTTTTGATATGAATCGCCTCCTTTACGATTGCATACGTGCCGCTACCAAGGGTACGTCCTGTGCGGTACTAGAATTTGGATCGTTAGTGCCATCGCGGGAGAGAATGAGATAGATCGGCAGAGAGATTGGTCGCTATCGCGTCGACTCACCTGGCAAGGGACCGTCACAGGCTGTTGAGGCATGTCGATCGCAATGTCTGTGTCCTGTTTCAGGTGATTGTGGTAGTAAAGAAGAAAGATGCGAGGCAAGCGAAGGACGTATTTATGTCAGGACGCAACCGGCCACAGCAGAGCGCGCAATCAGGTCGAGTCCGGATAAAGAGGGGGAATAGACTCACATCGACGGCATCTTCCGGCCGAAGTTCCGGATCCATCACTGAGACCGTCGGGGATGCTGTGCTGGGTTCACCAACTTCGCGTTCCAGCACCGTCGCCACTTGTCCGGGAGTCACTGGAGTCACTGGCGTCGCTGGTGGCTGCGGCGACCGCTTACCCAGTCCCAGCAGGTTCAGCCGTGACGATGACTTGCCCAGAAACGTCGACAGTGTCAGCGAGTCTCGCCTCGCCTTGTGCTCCTCCTTGCGTTCCTTGGGTTGGCTATGGTTGGCACCCATGGCATTGACAGGAATGTGGCGAGCTGTTACTGGGAGAGAGGAGGCTTTTTGAGGTATGCTCTAACCCTACTCGCGTGCGGGTCCGGTATAAATGGATGTGACTGTAGGTGTGTCATCGTGCCTCACTTGTTCTGCGTGCTGCGATTTCACTATGAATGTGGCAGTAACTTGGTTTCTTAATGCGATGTCCCTCTTCCTCTTCTGCTGTGTGTGACACACATTTGAGCTTCATTGAGGTCAAGTCACAGAGCAACCCTCGATCGAATGAAAACACGCGTTTTCAGTGTCAATCTGCACAGGACGGAGTGCCCCGGTTCGATATGAGTATAACGTGGCGATCTCGAATGCTGGAGCGGAATGTTCTGCCGCATTCCGTGTACATGTGCTGTGCACACGACGCCGTACACGTTGGGCTGAGAGAGCGTGACAACAGTGTGACAGACTACATCTTGAACATCAAGCAAGACGTCGTCGTGCACCACCACACGCGAAACCCGTACATACGAGCTCGAACAGATATGTTTTTTTCGACATACCCCGCTTCGAGGAGCGGCGGAACACAAAATATCCGATAAATTAGGTGACGTAAACTCACGTATGCCCACAGAAAAACGCATCAGCGATGGCCCTTTGTGCTGCTGCCAGTGGATGTCAACGACGTTCCGAGTTGCTCTCGCCGTCACCTTTTTTTCTCTTTCTTCCTAGACTCTAAACTACCATCTCTCTTAATCTTTTACACGATGATAATCCGTCTCTTTCCTCCGGCCCCTCACCCCACAGTTCTCTATGGACTCACATTTCCACATGTTCTTCCCCTGCCAAATCTCGGACCCACCCCCACTGTCCCTCCTGCATGGTCGTCACAGTTGCAACTCCTCACTTCCTTTTTGCACTTGGAACCTCCGTCGAATATCCACATGCTCGACAGAGCAGTAGGCCTAGTCGCTCTAGTCGACGAAGTGACTATGGACATCCCACGAAAAGAGTTTGTGTTGAACTTCGTCGATGGACGGGTAATCAGTGTCCCCATGAACTCGGACGCGGTCCGGGTGCTCTTGGGCGTTGTCGTCGATGTCAAGAGCTGCAGCGAGCTTGAAAGCCGACGAAATAGCATGGAAGGCAGCGCATGTTCCGGAAGCACGGCTGGTAGCGCAGAGGGTCCCCCGTCCAGAGCTAGATCTCCAAAGCCTCCAAAGTCAGGAAAACACAAGAGGCAACGGTCTCTTTTGTTCTCGCTAATATCGTATGTTTTTCTCTTGTAAAGATTCGAGTTGTTTTTAATTTTCGCCTGAACAGGTTGTTGGTTCCCAAATCGTTTTCATTATCGACCCCCCCTCCGCCCTCCACCGCGCCACCGCGAACCCCACTTCCTCCTCTTCCTGTTTCCAGTCGTGTGGCCTCTCCCGTCTCTCTTCAGAGAACCAAGCTTGCCCCAGATGATCCTGAGTTTCTGCGCCGGCGCGCCCGAGCAGCCCTTGCTGATGTCTGGGGCCGTCATATCGTAACAGCTGTCCCACTTCAACACATGCCAGCAGCCGGCTATCTTGAATGGATGTTAATTGCTATGGCCAGTAAGGTGCGCGCGGAAGTTGAGTCATATGGGACCGCCAGTTCGCACGGATTTGGTGTCACTACAAGAGGCGGAAGCAGGCACAGGAAGACCCAAAGCGAGGGTCGAATGGCCCTAGACTTTGGAGACCGCAGTGATGATTATGAGTCAGAACAGTGGCGCTGTCGTGCTCCTTCTCCTTTCCCGGGTATGTCGGACATGGAAGACACCGATCGAATTGTCTATCCCCGCCGAGAGCAAGGTAAGGAAATCCCATAACCTCAAAGTCGACGCTTACATATTGTAGTTACAGCGGATGAATGGGGTGTTCGATATGTCCACCACTCAAAGTCCACCGACGAGGTCGATATATTTGCAGTCGAATATAACGGTCATAACGACAGCCTGTTAGGAGAACAATTTGTCGGCGGCGATGACTGGGATGATGCCGAACGACTTACATTGGAACTCAGTCGTTTCAGACCTCACGCTATCCTTGGCAGCTCTCCAAACTTTGTTGAAAAACATCTTCATCCAGAGGACTTTTGTATGGATTACAGCGAGGAAGATAGCAGCAGGCTGGCTGACACCACTTTCGATATCTCAAGGTGTCCCCTCGCTCCTACCGATGTCCACGAAGACGAGCAGTCAGATGACGGCCACATATCTCTCTGTACACCTGAGGATGGAGAAGATATCCCCCTGATCTTGCCTGCACAAATAACGCGCCGAACTGAAGATGCTGCCTGCTTTGCTCCTAGAAGCCCCCCGGTATCTCGAGTCGGCTCGTCTCGCCCACGCTCTCGAAGAGCCTCAGCCCAGTTTTCCAATCCACATTCACCGACTCTTCATGCGCCACGTCCCATACTTCCTTCGAGCTCACACCACTATGACTACGGAATTCCTCGAGTCGATGAAGTTCTCGCTTCACAAGTTGTATTCTTGGATCAAATTTGCGCCACACTCGAACTCGTCCGCGGTCGGGCCCGTGAAGAAGGATGGAGGCGTGTAAGGGCGACATCGATCGGAGCAAATAATGGGTGGATGGATGCTGAAACGGAGAGGTCACTCGAAATTAAAGCAAAGCGACGCGCCTGGAGCTCAGGCATCAAGATTTCTGCTCCGTATTCTAACTCCTGCGCTGCACCCAAGGTGTGGGACGGCGGTTCCCCGACGCCCAGACTGCCAATTCGGCCTCCCGGTCTCCCTTCTTCCCTTGCAGGAATTTCTCGGGTGCATGGTCCAATTGTGCCCACAGGTCTGACCCTTGGAATACCAGTGCGGAGCTCGCCACTTGCGTTGTATTCCTGGAGTGCAGATGATGTACAGAGGTACACTCCCAGCAAGTATGGCGTTCTGAGCTCATGGCGTGGGATGGAAACGATAGAAGGCAAAAAGCGGTCGCGGGTGACTTTTGCCAACAACGTTTCTCAACTGTTTCCGGTGTGCGAGGAGGATGGCGAAGATTCGTTCGAGCCCGTGGACGTCAATGCCGTTGGTTTCCCGCAGACCGTGCCCGACTCTGTTGCTCCCGAAGAACCGGGATATAACCTTACGGATGGCCCCGCAGGCAAGGAAGACGATCCTTTCTGTTTCTATCCACCGGTGCCGCGTACGCGTACCAAAAGCATGTATATGATGTCAGCTACATCTTTGACATCCTCCCCTGTCCTTCCATTGTTCCGGCCTAGCACCCCTCCCCCATCATATCAAGCTGCGATCGCGGAAGACCTCTCCACTGCGGGGAACCACGGAGAGGGCAAATTAGATGCTTCAGCGTTGTTACTTCAACCATTGCCATCATCATCCATCTCATCCCCCCAGTCGCCTCCATCCGGGCCTCCCCTCATTTCCAATATTCCATTCGTTCCAAGACCTAGGGCGGTCTCCTTGCCCGCCCCTAGAATCCCCCCCAATCAGATTCGTCGTACTTCCTGTCCTTACAAGGACGAACGTTGCGAAGACCTATCGCAAGCGTACGCGTCGCCTCCTCCCGAGGGCCCAATGGTGGTGTCGGCGGCTCCGGCGCCACACGAAGAATATCCTAGGTACGCACACGTCCGCTCGCCGATCCCGCCTAGCAAGAAAAACATGAATACAAGCGTCCTGGGAAGGATGGGCAAAGAGGTGATGTTTGAACAGGGTGGGTCAGGGTTCACTGTGGGTATCGAGGTCGCGCTCGGAAGAGCGGAAGAGGGCCGTGTCATTTGGTGAATCCCATGACTATCCACGGGTCATCTGAAATGCCATGAATAATCGGGTAATCGTTGTTGCTGTCCATCTGCCTTTTCATTTTCTTGCTGAGACATGTTTGTGCGGTGCGTGGTCCAGCGTGTGCATAGTCCTTTTAGCTCACATTGTGGTTTCGTCTAGAAAAGCTCATCATTTTATGAAGTCGTATATCGTATCAACTAATCGAGCTGCTTTTTTGCAGTTAGTAACAGTGCTAGACATTGTCACGATACTTACTTGGGCAGCTTTCATGTGCATAATCCAGTACGCGCGTAGAATATCAACCCTTCTGTGATGCTCATGTTGGCCGCCGTACGATGGCACCCTGTCGTCCTGTGAGAACATCTGCTAACCATCGTAGCGCTCGGCTTGTGATGGGCAGAGAAGATCCGGATCAGGTTCTAGGTCGGACCGCGAACGTCTGGGAACAAGAATAACGCCAACTACTCCTACGAGATATCTGTACATGTGACTGTTGGGCTTACAGCAGAACAAGGTGTGTGGGAGATTTCTGTCTTGTGCGTGAGCTGACTGTATTGTCAGATTGCCCTGTCGCTTGAGGTAACTGCCAGGGCTGAGATGATACAATGATTGGCGATCTTCAGATGGATCGACACCGAATACCACAGGCTCGTGCAAACATCAGCACAGTGCTACTACTTACTGCTCACCTTCACAGGTCGTCGGACCAGTGACCACATTCAATCTGGTGGCGCTCCACGTGGGCTGCTTATCAGTTATCCCGATGCTTCTTTGTTCAGAACGGTCAGAAGATTCAAACCGGGTTGTCCCACAGTGGTCCTCATGACCATTTTCTTAACGCAGATCTCATGATGTGCACGCCGCGCTTAGCCTCGAACTGTGTTTGTCTCCTCCCTCCATGTCGACCTTTGAAAAGAACCCAAGTCCCGAGAAGATCGAGGAAGTGACTACCATCGTCAGGGATAATGTTGATGCCTCGGACCAGCGTCTCCTCGAACTCGGGTATAAACCCGAGTTTCGGCGCGAAATGTCGCTTTTCGGGGTGTTAGGGATATCGTTTTGTACGATCGGGATTCTCACTGGGATGAGTAGTGCCTTTCAGACTGGATTGTTCTCTGGCGGCCCACTTGGGTTGTTCTGGGGATGGAACGTGAGTGTATCCTTGTTTCAACTCGTGTCCCTCTGAGTTCTGAATGAGCGTCTCTTGGCTGGTGCGCTAGATTTGCAGCTTTTTTATGTTTCTCATCGCGCTCAGTCTGGCAGAAATCTGCAGTTCATAGTGAGATTTTTCAAAACATGCATGCCGCAAGCTTACGCATGTTGTGTCGTCTAGTCCCACCCTGGGTGGCCTTTACTTTTGGGTTTGCAAGATGAAACCTGATCTGCCTATTCTCGGCTGTGCGTCGGAATGAAATGATCGTTGAAATGTCAATTCACCTCTGGTAGTTTGCACAGGATGGATATACTCTCTTGCAATGGTCTTTACTGGTACCGCAGGAAATCTCAGGTGAGTTTTCGCCCTCTTACGACCCTTGTTTGTCCAACAACCAAGTCAGCGTGGCGTTGTACATTGCCTCGATGATCGAAGTTGGCCAAGGCCGACCTTTGACCCGCGTCGAAATCGTTGCTATTGCTTGGGCTGTCAATATTACGTCGGGTATAGTAAACACCATTGGGACGAGAGCCATCGGGTTGACGAGTACCGTCAATGTTTGGTGGACATTTGGAGGCACGATCGTGCTGGTGATAACTCTTCTCGTCAAGGCTCCCGTGAAGGTGACTGTTCCGTTTTGCACACGAGCGATTGGCTGATATTTTTGCCAGAATTCGGCTGCCTTCGTGTTCACGGACTACCAAAAGTAAGTACGCTGGTCGAGTGCCCGGCTACTCAGTCCTCATATGACGATTTAGTTTCACTGGGTGGAGTTCAAAAGGCTTTGTCGTTCTCCTAGGTTTCCTCCAGGTAAACATGAATTTGCAAATATGACACCATAACTGAGATAACACGATTCAGGCCATTTATACCTTGGAAGGTTGTGAGACAGCTGCTCAAGTGGCTGAAGAAGCAAAACGCGCCGAGCTCCTCGCCCCTCTCGCTGTTGTAGGAAGCATCGCCAGTTCATGGTTTATCGGTCTCGTGTACATGCTCGCGCTCCTCTTTTCCGTGCAGAACATTGCTAGCGTGCAAGCAACGACCTACGCCATACCCATCGCACAGCTGTTCCATGACGCAGTTGGACCACAACTTGCCATCGTATGCCTGGTGATCGTCACGATCGCGCAATTGACCGCAGCGATCACTGCATTCGCTGCAAGTTCAAGATTGTTTTACGCCCTTGCGCGAGACGATGCATTCCCCGCAAAAGAAAGATTCATGGCCCTTAATCGGTTTCAGGCTCCTTATTGGGGTGTGTGGACGTCTGTACTCATAGGGTGCATCATTTCGTGTGCTTATATAGGCTCAGCCATTGCTGTGCGTACACGCCAGGTCTCACTTGACAATCGAATTGATCGCATTACAGTTCAACGCCATGTTGTCGTCTGCCGCCATATCTGTAATGCTCAGTTACTTGCAACCCATCATTATTCGCGTGTTTTGGCCTGACTCGTGAGTGTAACGTTGGTCTTTTGGAGAGGCACAAAATAACAAGCAAGGCAGACTCCCCGAACCCGGTCCTTTCCATCTGGGTAAATGGTCATGGCCCATCAACCTCGCGAGCTTCCTGGTCCGTGCGACAAGTCCCTGTTCTTATCCTGTCCTAACCCATTCACAGTTTACCTCGTTCATCTGCATACTCTTCGTGTTGCCCACCTCTTATCCTGTTAACGAGTACAACATGAATTATGCCATTCTGGCTATCGGTGGGCTTGCGGTCATCGTTGCGATCAACTGGGTTACTTGGGGTCGCCATAGCTTTGTTGGACCTGTGCAGACTTTTAGCGAAGGAAAGTAGATAGTTGGTCTACGACAATAGTAAACGCGTTCGCGTTAGTCACGTGCTTCGAAAATCACTCTTCAAGTCAAACCCAAACGCTTCATATGAAGTGCTGAGTGAAATGGATGATGATTACAAGGCCTCAAAGGAGGCTTTTGTCTCCGGGATGTCGGGTTCGTCTGTCTTCCACGTCAACGTTATCACGGGGGTCGCGTTGGTGAGTCCATTGAGACGTGTTCGAGGTTGTGCGTTGTTCAAGGTCTCAAGGCATCGATGGTGCTTCATTCTTCCTTGCGAACGCGCCTGTCCGTGTTCCGTGCGATGCCATTCATTCTCGAATGGATAGTGTTGGTTCTACCAATGTCACTCGCGCTGACTGTCTATGCCGATGCACCCGGGCCACTCTCAGCGCTTCTTCTGGCTCCAACCTGCGTTCTGCTTCTACTTCCACCCATCGAGAGCGGAATACCTCTACTTTCAAAGACAGACAAGACACAACCGAATGCGACCACGCATGAGAGTGGTCTCCGCGACGGGCCTGCACAACTGGCTCTGAGGCCCCTCCCTGCACTCACGACGTTCCGCGCATATATGATGTTGATGACGGTGTTCTCCATTTTGGCCGTCGACTTTCCCGTGTTCCCACGTTCCCTTGCAAAGTGCGAAACGTATGGTGTATCCCTGGTACGTGCTGTCCTGCGTACCTGCGGTGAGACTTTTCTGAACCGTGGTCGAGGCAGATGGATGCTGGCGTCGGCTCGTTTGTGTTCTCTCAAGGCATTGTTTCCGCGATACCCCTCATCAAGGATCCATCCCAGTTGCACGCAGACGTGAAATCAAAGCTGTACAGGATAACGAAAAAGGTGTTACCGATCGTCGTGCTGGGCGTCGTTCGCGTGTTGCTTGTGAAGGGGACAGAGTATCCTGTATAGTGGCTTGTTTCCGTCACCCGAGTTTACGAACTAATGCGTTCCAAGGAACACGTTACCGAATACGGGGTGCATTGGAACTTTTTCTTGACGCTTGCCATTTTACCGGTCGCTGAAGTGATACTCCATCCGGTCATCAAATATATACCTATATCATTGCTAGGTCTATGGATCGCTGTCTGTAAGTGTTTTGATTGGTTTCTTGGAGTCGCCTCTTCGGCTCACTATTTCACTAGTGCATCAATTCGCATTGTCATTTATGGGATTAGAAACATTCCTCCTCAACGCCCCTCGAAGTAACGTCGTTTATGCTAACAAGGAGGGTTTGATTTCACTCTTGGGTGAGTACTGTTCCCCTACTCACACTCGTCCAGAGGCTCATGTGTTCAGGCTATCTGTCACTTCACATTATGGGCCTTTCTCTAGGCACAATCATCCTTCTACCTTCTCCATCTTTCTTCCGCAAACAGCAACGTATCTTGTCCAAAGGTGGCGATTCACAACAACTGACAAAGCTGGATCCCTCTGCTCCTAGACAAAACGCCAAGACCACCATGGAACTCTTTTCGTACGCTCTGTTGTGGTGGATCTTGCTGGCTCTTGTGAGCCACACACTTCAAGTCTCGCGAAGAATGGTTGGTCCTTGAGCTCCACGTTGCCCCTGTACATCTACTCACCCGTCGACTCTCTTGATCTCGGTACAGGCAAACTTGCCATATATACTCTGGATCGTCGCATACAACACGTCGTTCATCCTCGCATTTTATCTCCTAGATATGGCCTTCTTCCCCACTTGTATTTCGAAACTGAGGGATCCTTCTGATCCCGCCGGTAAAAGGATCCTCCAAGAGGACCCGACGACGTCCACCCCAAAGTCGGCCCCTGCGTTACTCGATGCCATCAATAAAAATGGGCTCGTGATCTTCCTCGTTGTGAGTGCTCATTCAGCTCATAGTTTCCAACGTGTTTCGAAGGCGACATCGTGTAGGCAAACGTCGCGACGGGTCTCATCAACCTGTCCATTCGGACAATGTACACACCAAACGCGAAAGCGATTCTCATACTGAACGGTTATTCCTTTGGTATATGTATATTCGCTTGGATATTCCGCCGTATGCGGATCTGGACAATATGATACCTTGGTCCCTACGCTGACCTGATGCTTATACCGAGTGAAGAGGCTCCTTGTTCACGACCTGGGTGAAGATGGCCAGAGATGCCGCAGGTTGGAACGCGGCCTAGAGAGAAAGTATATCAGTCAGGCAGCATGACATGTAAGTCGGAGTTGACGTACCACTTCGTGGCCGGCACCAAAGATCCTCCTGTGTGCATCATCGAGGAGTCAGGGTCATATGGACGAGGTGGTGGAGGGAGACGTACGCAAAAGTGAAGTTGTCCACGTTGGCGACGGAGCCGATGGGCATGCCATCCAGCGTGATGTTGGTGAGTGGGGTGTTGTGGAGCGTGGCATTGCCATACCAGTCCATGGCGAGGACGGCGGCGTAACCCTGCGCAGCGACGTGTTTGGTGAACGGCGCAGAGCAAGGGGAAAGATGGAATACTTACACCAAGCCAGTTGCAGCTATGAACCGCCACATCAGTTCAAGACAATGTCTCAAAGCACATGAGATAGCACACGTACATGATATCAGCATCGCCAGCCTAGCGTGGAATGAATGAATAACGTTTCAGCAACACCGAGGGTCCACTAAGTTGGCTTACCCAAATTAGAATCTTCAAGCCAGAATTTACCAACTGTGAGAGCTGAGGAAGCCATGTTCGTGCATCCTATAGAGTGTGGGATCATTCAATCGGATATAGGCATCAACACATGGGCGACGCACATCACCAGTCTTGACAAATAAGTCGTATGGTGCATTCGGACACTCTTGATAGGTCGTTTCAGCACCGATCGCGCTCATAACCTTCGGATTGGTCAGGTATGTCACGTAGTATTCTGGGGGGAACAACGCCGATGAATTCTGGCGAAGATCATATGGGTCCCGGTTGGCAACGGCAGGCACGTACAACTGGACGGCCTGTGTGGTTTGTGTGAGGGATGTACATGCAAACGGCACAGACGAAGCGTGTCATACACAGTAATCGTCCGCCTTGTGACAGATCTGGTCTGATGTAGCGGAGTTTCCAGCGTTGTAGCAGTCTTGCTCTTGTGCGACACATCCATTATTGCCGTAGAGGGCCTTTGACATGCCGCTCAATGTAGAATTGGAGACAAGTTGACCGTATCCCGGGGCATTTTCCGCAAAGGTATAGTAGGCGATGTTCTGGATCAAAGGGTCGTACCAACCGCTGTATCAGAGAGCATTGAGCTACCGGATACCCGTAATCGTTTGTGCATAACTTACTTGTTGATCATCAGGGCACCGACGGCGATAGGTACGCCCATGATTGCACCGCTCGCAATCAAAGCATTCTGTTCCTCAAAGTACGTCACGAAGCTGGGTCCATAGTGACCACCGTAGCTCTCTGTAGCAAAGATAAACCTGTATATATGCTTTGAATATGATATTTAGAAGACATTCAGGAAACCTACTCGCGACTCGCATATTGGGAGAATAGCTGGCTCTCAAACAGTATCTGGAATGCTTTCCATACGTAAGGTGCGGCAGCCTCTGTACTGTTGACCGTGTCCGTTCCATAAGAGAATCCGGTCCCAATTGGTTGGTCAATGTAGATCACTGGAAACCAAAGATGAACCACGTCCGCGAGACGTAAATCACAAGACACGCACTGTTGCTCACATTGTTCCAACTAACTCGCCCGTTTAGCTGACGCACAACTGTGATTGGACGGCGACCTTACCTGTATGGATTAAGATACGTGGAACTTCCGTCCGCGTTCACCAAGCATGGGCCATTTTCTGCAAGCACATAAGGTGGGACTCGATACATCCTTCATTATACGGGCAGCTAACCTTGGAAGAGACCGATCATAGACGAACATCCTGGGCCACCATTCAACCTTTGACACAATAAAATTCCCAAACGTTCTGTAAATTGAGGCTGTAGCATACTCACCAGAGCGTGAATGGTGCTGTCTCGGGCGAATTGCGAGCCTCGAAGAACCAGAACCACTATCGCATCAGAGGGTCAGCATTACCCTCACCCCGATATATCGTGAGTGCTGACCATCGACATATTGGTCCCAACGTCAATGTAGCCTGAATATTGGGTAACGCCAGGTGTCGTCTCACAAATCCCGGAATTTGCGACATAGCGAAGATTGGTGTCGTTCTGTATCTGGGAACGAAATACCAAATGCCTCGCTGTTAATTCGGTAGAGTCATGTAGCGACGACGCATGGACAGAGACGGCCCCTACGAAGAGCGCGATGGCCAAACGGATGAAGGACTGGGGAAGCATATCAACAATGCGGAACGGGGAGGCGGGGCTTCGCGAGGAAATCGCATGTATTTTATATCTCGTCTGGAAGGTGGCTGGCACCGCCAGGCCGAACTACTATCTGGGACTGCTTGGTAGGTGTGTTCAAACACCACATGGTAGTCGTGGATTTTTACCCCATGACCTTACTTGATGATCAACGGTGGGGAGCCGCGCAAAAAATAGCGCGAATCACCTAGCTTGAGATGTCTGTTTGAGATGCCAACAGCCAGGGAGGTTTGACCACAGCCCTTGGATACAGGGGCAAGCACTGGTGCGTTAAGGATCCTCTTGTGCAGGAGGAGATTTAGAAGGGGTCATTTCAGTCTTGCCGGTCAGGGTTTTACCTTTATCGTAGAGCCTGGGTAAACATATGTCACATGGCCGTTTATCTGAGAGAAACGGACCGCCAGTGATTTCCTTCCCGGACCCGAGAACGCGTGGGAACTGAGTATTCAACCCGACGATGGCAACGAGCGCAGTCCGACGTCAGTGCCACGTCGACATCACCGTGCCCGTGTCACCACCACTGCTATGCCTATACCCCTTCAGACTAGACGGCTTGGAATCTGCCTAGTTGTCCTGCTTTGGTCCAAGGTTGCCGGAGGGTCTTGGTATGTTACATGTCCAGCTGAACTACAGCACACCGCTGGAGGATCGGAGGCAACGCCATTTGTCTTACACTTCCCAAAACCTTCATCCACGAAACCTACTAACAACTTGCAATGATGATTTCCTCCAACCCCTTCTTGTCCATCTCCTTCGCCCCAGGTATTCTCATACAGAGGTTTCAAAATCGTGAATACTGCCAGGACCTTGACAGTCAATCACTGACTATACAGACGCGTCTGAAACATGGCTTCAAACGCAGATGCATCGATTTCCAACTGGTTTGCGGCCTGCGTCGTGCAGGCGAACGTCGCGATCATTCAGACGATGTACACAAAACACAAAAGCGATGCTGGTATTGAACGGGTATTCCTTTGGTATATGTACATTTGCTTGGATATTCCGCTGTATGCGGATCTGCACAATGTGATACCTTGGTCCCTATGTTGACCTGACCCTTATACCGAATGGAGAGGCTCTTTGTTCACGACCTGGATGAATATGGCCAGAGCTGCCGCCGGTTGGAACGCAGGCTAGAAAGTATATCGGTGAGGAAAGGTGATGTGCGAGTCGGGCTTGACGTACCACTTCATGACCAGCACCAAAGACTCTCCTGCGTGCGTCGACGAGTTAGAGTAATGCGGACGGGATAATGGAGGGAGACGTACGCAAAGGTGAAGTTGTCCACGTTGGCGACGGAAGCGATGGGCTTGCCGTCAAGCGTGATGTTGGTGAGTGGAGTGGAGTGAAGCGTAGCGTTCCCATACCAGTCCATGGCGAGGACGCAGGCGTAACCCTGCGCGGCGACGTGTCTAGTGAACGGCGGAGAGCGAGGCGAAGAAGGAACACTTACACCAAGCCAGTTGCAGCTGTAAACCGCCACATCAGTTCAAGACAATGTCTCAAAGTACATAGATAGCACACGTACATGATATCAGCATCGCCAGCCTAGCGTGGAATGCATCAATAACGTTTCAGCCGCATCGAAGTCCATTTGGCTTACCCAAATTAGAATCTTCAAGCCAGAATTTGCCAGCTCTGAGAGCTGAGGAAGCCACGTTCGTGCGTCCTATAGAGTGTGGGATCATTCAGTCGGATATAGGGCGTCAACAAATGGACAACGCACATCACCAGTCGTGACAAATAAGTCGTACGGAGCATTCGGACACTCTTGATAGGCCGTTTCAGCACCGATCGCGCTCATAACCTTCGGATTGGTCAGGTATGTCACGTAGTATTCTGGAGGGAACAACCCCGACGAATTCTGGCGAAGATCATATGGGTCCCGGTTGCCAACTGCAGGAACGTACACGTTGTTGCCCTGTGTGGTTGATGTGAGGGATCTACATGTAGATGGCACAAACGAAGTGTCATACACAGTAATTGTCTGCATTGAGGCAGATTTGGTCTGATGCGGTGGAGTTTCCAGCGTTATAGCAGTCTCGCTCTTGTGCAACGCAACCATTGTTGCTGTAGAGAGCCGTTGACACATTTTTCAATGCAGAATTGGATACAAGTTGACCGTATCCCGGGGCATTTTCCGCAAAGGCATAGTAGGCGGTGTACTGGATCAGAGGGTCGAACCAACCGCTGCAGCAGAGAGTATTGAGCTACCGGATACCCGTAATCGTTTGGACATAACTTACTTGTTGATCATCAGGGCACAGACGGCGATGTGTTCGCCCTTAATTGCACCGCTCGCAATCAACGCGTTCTGTTCCTCAAAGTACGTCACGAAGCTGGGTCCATAGTGACCACCGTAGCTCTCTGTAGCAAATATAAACCTGTACATGTGCTTTGAATACGCTATTTAGAAGAGACATTCAGGAAACATACTCGCGACTCGCGTATTTGGAGAATAGCCGGCTCTCAAACAGTATCTGGAATGCTTTCCATACGTAAGGTGCGGCGGCCTCTGTGCTGTTGACCGTGTCCGTTCCATAAGAGAACCCGGTCCCAATTGGCTGGTCAATGTAGATCACTGGAATGCAAAGATGAACCCCGTCCGCGAGACATAAATCATGAATCACGCACTGTTGCTCACGTTGTTCCAACTAATTCACCTGTTTAGATGACATTCACCTGTGATTGATCGGTGATCTTACCTGTACGGATTGAGATACGTCGAGCGTCCGTCTGCGTTCACCAAGCATGGTCCATGCTCTGTAGGTATATAAAGTAGGACTTGGTACACCCTTCATTACATAGCGACCAACCTTGGAAAAGACCAATCATAGATGAACATCCTGGGCCACCATTCAACCTTTGACGCAATAAATTCCGAAACGTTCTGTGAATCGAGGCTGTAACACACTCACCAGAGCGTGAATGGTGCTGTCTCGGGCGAGTTACGAGCCTCGAAGAACCAGAACCACTATCAGATCAAAGGGTCAGCATCACCCTTACCTCAATAAGCTGCGGACACTAACCATCGACATATTGGTCCCGACGTCAATGTAACCTGAATATTGGGTAACGCCAGGGGTCGTCTCACAAATGCCAGAATTTGCGACATAGCGAAGATTGGTGTCGTTCTGTATCTGAGAACGAAATACCAAATGCTTCGTTGTTAATCCGGTAGAGTCATGTATCGACGACGCATGAACAGAGACGGCCCCTACGAGGAGCGTGATGGCCAAACGGATGAAGGACTGGAGGCTCATATCAACGACCCGCGGAGTGGGGAAGCGAGGCTCCTCGAGGAAATCGCATGTAGTTTATATCTCGGCTGGACGGTGGCTGGCACTGCCGGGCTAAACTATAATCTGGGACCGTCGGCTTAGTACATATATGCGTTCAAACACCACATGGTAGTTGTGGATTTTTACCGCATAACCCCACTTAATGATGAACAGCGGGGAGCGCTGGGAGCAGAGCGAAAAATAGCCCGCATTACGTAGCTCGAAATGCCTGTAAGTTGAGGTGCTCGACGAGGTTTGGCCAGGGCACGAGGATACGGGGCAAGTGCTGATGCGTCGGGGGTACTCTTGTGCAGGAGGGGATTTAGAAGGGATGGCAGCGAACGTTTCAGTCCCAATCTCCGTCTCACCTTATCCGAGTCATAGTACGCAAACACGCCACATGGTCGCTTGTCGCCGTATTTAGTCGAGTTTGTGTTTTCGCGAGTCAATCGATCCTCGATACAAGATGCACAGTCCCTCGACCTTGGTAAATGAACAACTTTTTCGGCGCATTTTCAAGTTGCACACAGGTTTCATCATACACCATGATCACATGCGACTTTGACGTCGACAAGGCTTCAAGACTTGAAAGACATGATAACAAGGCCCATGGCATGGCACCGAACCTACTGCACCTCCGATGGAATCATTCACACGCCGACCAATCACTGTTCGATTGTACTCACAGCAGTCAACTGTCCCAGCTTCTTGGCGTCCATTCCCGGTTGTCTAGGTACTACAATGCTACACGCAAACAGAAGAGGATGTCTGCATAGCTATAAATTTAGCATCACACGACGATGTGAGACCGATGGAGAACTCGGGTTCCACAGGGATCTCCACCCCATTGACTTCGAAACATTGAAAACGGCCAAAACATTGGAAATCAAGGACCACACAGCCTCGGGCTCGTCTGTGAAATGCCTGCCGGGACAAATGCGCCGACCAAATCTAGATACTTGGATTCATCATGGGCCATGGACCACACGTTTGTGTAGCATCAATGGGTCATATAATTCCTGTTTGTATTAGTACATGTCGAGTTCAAGCAGCGCAACGTTCGAGGATGAGGCAACTACGCCACCCTATCCACGGAAGCTAATCACAACTGGCAATGATAAGTTCCTCCAACGCCTTCTTGTCCATCTCCTTCATCCTAGGCACAATCCTGTGTCGGAAAGGAAGAGGATGTCTATCCCCAACATCACCACCTCGTTAAAAAAGATAAAATTATGCATCACTCACATAGCAGCGCCGCTAGAAAACTTCGGCTCTATAGGAATCTCAACCCCGTTCCCGTCCAGAGGTTTCAAAATCGTAAATACTGCCAGGACCTTCGCAATCACAGACCATACAGACGTGTCTGCAAAATGTCTCCCAACGCAGATGCGTCGACCAAATCCAAATACGACGTCTTCACAGTCATCATGTTTCAGAGATCCATCTTCATTGAGGAATCGCTCTGGGAAGAACATATCTGGATTCGGGTACACGGATTCATCATGCATGATTGACCTATTAAACAAGTATCGAGAGTCAGCCTGGAACGGGCGGGGTGTTTCCTACTAACCAGAGGTTCGCTATTACAAAAGCACCTGGCGACATATGTCAAACCGTCTGTATCTATCCACGAAAAGGAATTTCAAGCTGCACACCCTTTGGAACGTGGAATCCGGCGTAAATATCGTCACCTGTACTTGCATGCGGGACAGCTGGTCGCGCCAGGGAATTAATAAAGAGAACCAACGGATGGTTTGAGTGACTCACACAGTGGGAGTGGGGGACTGTACCTAAGCACCTCTCGGAGAATGGCGTCGACATAAGGCAATGAAGGTCGATCGTTGATCGTTGGCAACCTTGTGTTTCCAACCACTGCATCAATCTGAGCCTGGGCACGTTTCTGTGCTTCCGGGTTCATGAGCATCATCAGAAAGAACGTCATCAGAACTGAGTTTGACTGTTTTCTCAGACAATCTCAACAACATAGAAATAGAGTAAGGACGTTATTTCACACACCGTCTCTGATGCAGCTGTGAGCCCAAATGAGCAAACTATTCATTAGAATATCTGAACAAGCCTACCTAGGAAAGCAGTAGCAGCTGCTTCTTTCAGGGTTTTCAGCCGTGATTCGTCAGACAGAGGCTCATGATCTTCGTCGCGTCGAAGTGCATCGTGTACCATCGACGGGACAGGTCGGTCGGTCATCTTCACGTAGTGAGAAATGCATATATAAGATAATCCATTACACTGACTCACCAATCTTTGCAAAGAGTGCACAAAGGGCTTCTCGACGTACTGTTTCGTCATTCCCCTTGCCATTGCCATCTTTCTCTGGAATGACATCCCAGGCAACCATGACGGGAGATTCAATACTGAACTTGGGTTCAATATATGCACCAATCCGGGGACGCATACCACTTACGCGCTGGAAAGGCGGCGACAACAATCGCCACCTCAGCGCTAACAGCAGACACTACAACTTTGAGTACCTTGCCTGCCATGTCGACCATCTCGTCGTTCAACGACTGTGGATCATAGTCGTATACACTGTTCAAAACGACGGATGTTGTGTACCTATATCACACACTTAGCTCTATCGCTCTTACCAGTTGAACTACGTACTCGAACACATGATCAGTCAGTTGATCCGGGGTATCGAGCAACCGCTGGAGGAGCTGACATGCCTTGCGGTGTTGAAGGGGAAGAAATCGCTGTACTGCGTCGGGTCGGAACGTTTGGTGGAAAAGCCGCCTGTGATGTCGCCACGTTTCCCCGTAGGGTAATAATACAGAATTGAAGCCTATTCCACACCTTGCTGTGGATTAAATGGGGAATACGAACTTGGGACGCAAAACTGACATTTCATTGGTGATGAGGTAGGGACGGTCTGAATAGTTCTTCGAACGGTTTTCGAGCAAATCCCTTGCAACCTTCACTGAATTTATGATGATGATATCCTTTCCAAGGAGGCGTGAATAAACAAGGTCACCTAGAGAGGTCTAAGTGGACAATGCAATTTTGATTATGCGTCAACTTACCGTATTTTTTTGCCCAGTCCCTGTAGGTCAACCATGGTGCGCTCGCATTGATTCCGATGACGTTGCCGATCCACGGTAGTCCGGGAGGTCCGGGAGGCAATGGGAAAGAAGATCGAGGTTTTCCACTACTATGATATTGTTGCCCGATACACAGAACCACGACCAATCCAAGGGTCAAGGCACAAGCGGTCTCCCAGGTTGGCATTTGTTGTAGGCGTGGGGGTTGCTACACGCTGAGGGCATGGATATACTGTTTTTATGCAGATGCAGTTTCGGGCGCTTTGGCAGGTGGGCTGTACCGGAGGAATTGAGCATGATTGAACTGAATGCATGCTTCGCTGCCACTGGTGGGTTTCAGTGCCACTGACATGCAGACCCTGACCTATACGTCATTTAAGTGGGTTGAGTCGGTATCATTCCAGAGGTTGGGGTATGGTGAAACATGACTCACAGTGGACATTACCCAACCGACGTGGCAAGTGCCAAATGTGCCACTCTCAATGAAGGTTTAGATACACCTGGTTTGAAGTTCATAGCACCTTCGAAACAGAGGCTTCTTTATATGAGAATATTGCAGTTGCAAGTAGCGCTGTGCATGTTCAAGTGTCTCGCTTGGTCGGTTG
>JBBPTB010000419.1:0-21101 GCA_038093875.1 Boletus tylopilopsis | reverse complement strand
ATGCCCGCGTGGGCAAGACGCTGTTTGATTTTATCAAGGAATGTTCTGGGACACCCTTGCTTCCGGGGCCTGTGGCGAATGGTCTGAAAAGGAAGAGGGAAGAAGAAGAGGTGGTGCTATCGGGGAGGAAAGAAAAGGAACGCAGAGAGGACGAAAGTAGTTCGGCTCCAGTCCTTCCGCCACCAAGACCAGATCGGTTAATGGTGCTGCGGGAGGCGAGGAAGTCGATCGCGCCGCCACGGGTAACTCCACCGAAGCCAGCTTCGTTGCGGTGATTAGATGCACATGGACACCGTCGTTCTTGCAATAACTGTTCACATCTAACACTAACTAGTAGTCAGTCTTTCTTTCTTTTCTAATAACAGTAATAGTTAGTAGTAGCTCGAGTTTCGTCGAACCGGCGGTAGTAGTAATCAAAATACCGTTTCATCGCAGATCTCTGGGGGAAATAGCTACACAACTACTTAGAGTAACGAGTCCATCTTGGCATCACCGTCGCACCAACTTGACAACTCGCCCCGTGAATGATGACCACGCTGTCTCAAGTCTGACGCGTGCTACACGATGGAACAGCTCGGTTGCGCTCACGTCTCAGCTTTTGAAACCAAGCTCACGGGTTCCAGGTCCAATGATTGAATGATTGAATCCCGTCCCATTACACAGAAGGTCGATGCAGCCCATCTCTTGATCCCCTTCTTCCGAACGGCTTGGACGTCCAAGAATTAAAATTTTCATGGGTCTACGGTTGCCGAATACGCATCAGCGGACATCCCATGTGTCACAACTCTGTCATTTGATACGCCCATACTCTGTGTTTCAGCTTATCATTCCACATGTTCCGCCGCCTTATCGACGTATGGTCGCCAGCTTCGGGTGATGTTGTCGGCACCTTCAAAGCCTTGTTTTCTGGTCGAATCCAAGCCAACTACTTTCTCTCTTACCTTCCTCAAACACCGGTCGTGCGTTCTCATGGCCAACGACTCCGAGCTCGCCCAAGTCGATACGGTCTCTGAAAAATTTGGTTGGAAAGAGGACGGTGCGCTAGCTAGCACCTGCCCTCACAAAATTCTTACCTCCATTTTACAGATGTCCTCGCCAACCTCGCCGAGTTTGATGACCCAAACATTGATCGCGAAAATGCCATTGCCGGAGTACTAGGTGGGTCTGGTTGGTTGTCAATTCATTTCCTTCACAACTAATTGTTGGCAGAGGGTGACTCTCCGTATCCCGAGGTCCGATCAGCCGTGGCCAACACGGACGATCCCACGATCCCGGCATCTACTCTTCGCGTTTGGGTTTTGGGTATGTGTGAGCCATCAATGATGATCCCGACGCTAACCTCCTCGACCAAGGCCTTACTTTAACTGTCCTGCTCGCTGGATTGAACCAGTTCTTTTTCTTTCGTTATCCGTCAGTCAGCATATCCGGCTACGTTGCAGTATTGATTTCATTACCGTTGGGTCGTGCTTGGGCTGTGGTACGTTTTCACGTCATTCATGCACTCTTTGGCTGATCGGCTTCCACACAGATGGTCCCTAAATACCGCATCTTTGGAGTTTCTCTCAACCCCGGTCCCTTCACAATCAAGGAGCATGTGCTCTTGACCATCATGTCTACCGTTGGAGCTGGCAGTATGTCCGTTTTTTCATTACATTCAAAACGTTCTGACCAGATCTGTGAACAGCGGCGTATGCGGTGTGTCCTTGTAGTTATTGCCGATCATCACATCTCATTGACGTGTTGCATCCTTCCAGACGGACATCGTTGCCGTTCAGCGCGTCTATTACCATCAGACATACAACTTTAGCTGTAAGTTCCGCTCATTCAACAGATAGTACGATTCCCTCTGATTTGTGACTTGTGCTGCTGCCATACTCGTCACGATTGTCACATGGTTGTTCCTGTCGATCGTCTTTCGCCGGATCCACATGGCTCTATCAATTGCACCCACATCCAACTGATGGCATGATCTCGATGCAATGCAGACCAGTGGATGTTAGTAATGTCCACGCAGATGCTCGGCTTTTCATGTGGCGGTGTTTTGCAGCGATTCCTCGTCCACCCTCCATCTATGAGTAAGCACCTTACCTTTTTGGCGGAGTGTCTCACCCATGGATGTCAATTTTCCATAGTCTGGCCTGCTAATCTCGTGACCTGTGCCCTATTCAACACGCTTCATGCAAAGTCGTATGCCGGGATGGGCTCTCGAGGAGGGATCTCGCGCGAGCGTTTCTTCTTCTATGCGTGGCTAGCTGCCACGTGCTGGTACTTTGTTCCCGGTTATCTATTTCAAGCGCTCTCCGTATTTTCCTGGGTGTGTTGGATCGCGCCGAACAACGTTGTCGTGAACCAGTTATTTGGATATAGTCACGGCTTGGGAATGAGTTTGATCACCTTTGATTGGTCGCAGATCGCATATATTGGTAAGTGGGCTATCGTAAAATGGGAACGGTTTGCTGATGGATTTGTCGATCGACATTAGGTAGTCCCCTGGCAAGCCCTTGGTGGGCCGAGGCTAACATCGCGGCTGGCTTTGTGGTCGTCATTTGTGTGTCTACTTTGTTTACTCCCTCTCTTGGAGGTGTCGCTCATATACCCATAGGGATCATCACTCCCATACTCTACTACACCAACACTTGGTACAGCCAGTACATGCCGTATGTAGTAAATCTATTTTCCTGAAAGTCTGGAGCTCAAGAAAGCTATCGACAGCATGTCATCACGTGGATCCTACGACAACAGGGGCAAGACTTACAACGTCAGCCGTGTCATCAACGCCGATTCGTCGTTTAACCTTACGGCGTACAAGGCATACAGCCCAATTTTCCTTTCGTGCGTCATGCAACGCTTATCTGCAACGTTGGTGCTCATAAGGGTGTAGAATGACCTTTGCCATATCTTATGGATTGTCGTTCGCTTCCATCACTGCCACGTTGACACACTCGCTTCTCTACTTCCGAAAACAGATCTGGGCTCAGAGTAGGCGCTCGATGCGCGAGCAGCCCGATATCCATGCACGTCTAATGTCCGCGTATAACCCGGTCCCCGAATGGTGGTATGGCATCATCTTGGGTGCGTTCGTTTCCTGTAGCGGGCCAACATGTTCAACTCACGTACTTGATTGAAAGTGTCAATGATCATACTTGGTATCATCTTGATCGAAGTGTGGCATACCGAATTCCCGGTGTGGGCTTTCTTCCTTGCATTGCTTATCTGTATGGTGTCATTGGACGATTGAGAATTTTTACTGATGGTGCTATTTAACAGCCTTTCTCTACGTTATACCCATCGGAATGATTCAGGCTATTACCAACCAACAGATTGGTCTCAAGTGAGTTTGTTCGAAATCTTTTCTACCTTTGTCCTCTCATGGCTTGTAGTGTGATTACGGAGTTGATTATTGGATATGCTCTCCCTGGTCGACCGATTGCCATGATGATGTTCAAGACGTGGGGATACATCACAATGTCTCAAGGTACGTGTTGTCGACATTGATGGGTATTTTATCTGACCTCGACTAGCACTCACGTTCGCCTCTGATTTCAAACTTGGTCACTACATGAAAGTTCCTCCTCGTTCGATGTTCTGGGGTATGACCCATCGATCCCGCACTATTTTTGAGATCTGATTACTGGCTCGTATAAAGGTCAAGTCGTGGCTACCATGGTTGCTGGGACGGTGCAGCTTGGTGTACAAGCGTGGATGTTCAGCAATATTCCAGATATCTGCAAACCCACACAAAGAGATGGATTCATATGCCCAAGCACGGAGGTGTTTGGTACTGCGAGCGTTATCTGGGGTGTCATCGGACCCATGAGAGTGTTCTCACCTGGCCAGACCTATGGCAGTGGGTAGTTCTGCCTCGTTCGGCAGGCACGCGCTGAGTCGATTTTGGGACAGCACTTCTGTATGGATTCCTCATTGGAATGATTTGCCCCGTGATTGCATACGTGATCCACCTCAAGTGGCCTCATAGCTTCATTCGCTATATCAAGTGAGTCTACTTCGTCTTGGTCGGGTTGCTCTCTGACTATTGAACGTGTCAGCTTCCCCCTTATCTTCAGTGGTTTGGGAGCTATTCCTCCCGCGACTGCGATGAACTTTGTCTCGTGGGCGATCGTTGGCTTCATCTTCAATTTCTACATTCGGAGGAGATACTTTTCGTGGTGGGTCAAGTATAACTGTACGTGTCTTCCCGCAGGATGCAGGACGACGCTAATATGCAATTCCTGCGCTGCAGACGTTTTGTCGGCAGCGCTGGACTCTGGCGTTGCCTTTGCGGTCATTGTAATCTTTTTCGCTCTTCAATACCCGAAGAACGGGACGATCGGGTTGAACACGGTGCAAGCTTGGTGGGGAAACACAGTGTTTGCAGACACGGCAGATGCGAAGGGGGTGCGCTACAAGCACGTCCCTACGGGCAGGAAGTTCGGGTAAGGTTTTGTTGTCTAGTTTATCCTGCAATGACTGAACCGGTGTTCGATGCAGGCCGACGACGTGGTAGGGGCTGAGAAGTAGTAACGTCGATCGATTATAGGGTGTATATAGGTGTAGGCCTAATATCATTATGGATTCAGTGTGGGTAAGGCAGGCTACAAAGGAGATAAGGGCTTCCCACAGCGACGTCGATGTCGACCACGACCACGACGATGTCGCTGTTGACATTGCCCTTGGAACTCGTCGAGACCATTTTGATCTGTTCTCGCTCTCCCCGCACCGTTGCTGCCATTGCACGGACATGCCGGACGCTCTCTACGCTCGTGTACGGCTCACCGGATTTGCATCTCTGGCGTGAGCTGTTCCTCACCACTTGGGATGACCCTCGCTCTGCCCTCGAGCACCGCGCCCTTGTGGATCCTCGCATTGACCCCGCTGCATGGGACTGGGGTGCTGAATACCGCAGACGGGTATCCGCAGACAGATGGCTCAAGGCATGGCGCCGCGACATCCGTCTTGCTGACGACTTGGAGACATCGGAGGATGCCAACACGCTGCAAGAATGGCACGCTACATCTCTGTCGGCCCTCTCCGCTATCCTCGACACGCTGCTGACCCTCCAACCGTTTCCCGCGGCCCCACCGATTGCGCTCAAGGTGCTCACGCCAGTCTCCCCGTACCCCACCAGTAACGTCGGATCCGGGATTATGCGGGAGCGCATGACGAGCGCGCCCCCGTTGCCCCCCCTCCTCATCGTGACCGCGAGCGGCATCCCCGCCTTTGAGGAGTCTCGGAGCGGTGTCCGTCTCGGCCGCATAGTGAATGGTCCGCATGCGTCGCGTGCGCTAGGCGACGGCACGGGCCGAGACGCCGATCCGGCGCCGCTACCAACACCATCGCTTCCCCCGCAGCTCGTGCGAACGCTCCTGGCTTCGCGCGCCATCGGCGTGCGGGGTTTACCAGCATACAAACCGTTTTTGTCTGGGGCTGGCTATTGGGGCGGCGACCCGCTCGGAGACGTTTTTCATCGGA
Organism: Boletus tylopilopsis; assembly: GCA_038093875.1. Classification (NCBI taxonomy): domain Eukaryota; kingdom Fungi; phylum Basidiomycota; class Agaricomycetes; order Boletales; family Boletaceae; genus Boletus; species Boletus tylopilopsis. Next base: position 15,632 of record JBBPTB010000419.1, on the reverse strand, counting down.
TCATCTGCATCACCGGCTTTGCACCGATACCACCCCCTCTCGTTCCTGCTCTGACATGTAAGGGTACTACTGCATCCGAGTCTGGTTCCGATGTTGGGACCGTGGCTGCGGACAAGGAAGGGCTCAAGGACACAAAGGATGGTTCGGAGACGGAATCTCAGGGCAATGAAGAACAGGATGACAACCGCGAGTCGGACGATCGTCCGGCCTCAAAGATATTCCCTACTCCCTCGCAACAGCATGCAGACGCGCGTGTTCTCGCAAGGAGAAGGGTCTACGACATGCAGTACCTCCGCGGTGATCGGATGTGGGGACCTTATCAAGTTGTGACCAGGGTGCCTATCAAGAAACGTCCTGGATCCACTAGACTGGGCGACAGTAGGATGGGTTACCAGGAGGGCGGGAAGTGTGGCGATACGGGGTCTTGGAGTGCTTGGAACCCTCGTCTGGGCACTCTTGCGTGGTCTATGGGTGTGGATATCGACCCCGACGATTACGACTCGGATCCAACGTCAGACGATAGCGAAGACGAAGATTGGCATGACCCAGCAGATCATGGAAAACCGTCTCTTGCTCCTGTCGAGAGCAGGGATCGCGAGCATGCTACGCATAGCGAAGACACTGATATCGACGTGGACACGGAACCCAAGTCTGGGCATCCTCTTATATCCATTATCCTTGATTCTGTTGACGTTGAACCCACTTCCAACTCTTCCTCGACGTCTCCGCGCCGGAGGACTCGTCGTTCTAATCCTCGTCTACAACCCAATTACTGTGTATCCCCACACGAGATTGAGCCTTACCATCTCAGACCCGACTACGCGTACCTCGCAAGCGCGCGGATCGTCGTGGAGGCGAATCTGAAGGAGTTGTTCGGAAAAGACGTCAACGATGATGTGCCGCGACCCACGTCTGTGGTCAGGGCTGGAGGGGTAGGAATGTTTTGGGAAGATGAAGATGAGATTTTGAGAGCACGGGCGGCGATTTCCGAACCAGGTGCGTTGTACTAGTTCCCGGGTGTTCATTCCATAATTACCTTTATAGCTTCTGCCCATATTTTGTCGTCACCTCTTACATTGCCGAGTGGTATTCCCCAGTCCGACACGAATCCCAGTACTTTGGAGCTGCCAGACATACTCTCTGAGTTCCAGAACCCTGAGGTTGCGAGGTTGGGCAGTACGTGCGGATACTGGGGGGGATGGATAGAGGGACAGAAGACTGAAAATAGAGCCACTGACGAGGCAGATCCGTCATCGTTAGAGGCTGATATCGGCGCGAGGAAGACGAGGATCGTGAAACAACGTGATCAACTTGAGAAGCCGATTAAATCTACTCCCACCAAGTACAAGGGGAAGGGGAAAGACAAGGAGTCTCCAGTTACACCCACACTTGGAGATTGGGAGATCGGTTCCGAAGGCGAGGCTTGTGAAGGGTGGGACTGGGCCGGCGTTGCCGGAGTCTGGAGGTAAGTTGTGCAAACGTGGTCTCGGTCCATGGGCAGGCAGATCGTTGGTCCTTCTTCGATCCGTCCAAGGCATAGCCTCCGCCCTTCGAGCCAATTCGCTTTCCACACCATGTCCGACAATTGACGACGATATACTGACATGCCCACTCTTATCATATAGACGTTGCGTGTGCTGGATGGACTACAGAGAGTTACTATGTGAGTGCTGCCTTTTCCAAATCAACCGGCTTTCTTTGTGCTTTCCACTTGTTGGATGACACGGTTCTACAACTATCGTTCTCGCCTCGACTAGCGACATTTGACGAGACACTAATGCATTTCGGTCGTTGCTCATAACCAGTCTTCAACGTACGTATCAGTCCCTCTCTACCAGCCATTCCTGACGGCACGTCGTACAGCTCGATTCTGCTAAATTCCTCACCCTTGGTACACAAGAAGCGTGTCGTATCATCCCCATGGAACTTCGGATCACGGGGTATACACGTTCGGGACTGATGCCAGTCTATGATACCGATGACCGCGACAACGTCAACACGCTCTCTCCTAACGATGGACGGCGCAAGACAGGTGCCTGTACGGGTTACTTTCGTCCTCCGCCTGTCATCCATTTTTCTGGTGCTGCTGTTGGCTCCGATCGTAGTATGGACGACGGTCGGAGAGTCAAAGGAACCGTACAACTTGTTGGAGGAGGTGAAGTGAGATGGCAGATGGTGAGTTGCATTCGTGCTTCATCGGACCCGCCCCCGCCATGCTCGCCAACAGATTCACATTTGACCACTAGGACACGTACACACAAACACCAGGCTTGTTAGAATCGTCGAACCCGGAGTGGTCGAGCGAGGGGGTGCAAGTCGGTGGGATTGGGAGTGCCGTCGGGGTCCTAGGAATGTGGACAGGCGCGGAACATGAAAGAGCGGATCCACTCGGTGAGTAATTCCGGATGGAATGTGGTTCTTAATAAATGCTCATTCTGGTGCCAATGCAGGCCCGTTCTGGGCATGGAAGGTAGCATGACTGGCGGTCGACGTTGGTAGTTGGACCGATGTCGAACTTGTCGTGAACCTTCGTTCCATTGGACGCGCGCTATTTTCACCCGTGTGAAACGTAGCTTATGTTCTTGAGTTAAGACACAGTTGGACCCTACTTAGTTGCAGCTGATTCGATTCTTGTCCATCCCACACGTGTCGCATGAAGCAAGTATTCAAATTTCGTGTAATAGCAACCAGGGGCATTTACAGCTGCCATCACAGAGATTTTATGCCAACGGAACATATGACAGACTCTGGACTCCCGCAAGACTAGGCTGCGATTTTGTGCTCGTCAATTCCTGGATCAACCATTGTATCCATATGGTGATCATGAATGGTCACCACCTCAACTTGAACCTAGGCCCGAGTTTGCGTCAAAAAAAAAAAGCCTTGAAAACGACGCAAAATTGTGAAATGTTACCTGCGTACGACTTCTCGTCACGGTACCTCCACCTGCTTCATTTCCGAATAACGCATTGCCCTGGATTGTCGAGGAGACTACCAATCCTCCACGAGCATTCAACGTAGAAAGGAGTGAGCTCGAATATAACTTGGACATGAAAAAGTCAAAAATATAGTTCCTGGAGGAAGAAGAAAAAAGAGTGAGGTCCTGCGACTTGGTTTACCTGCTCCTGATAGTGCTCACGTTGTCATATGCTAGATACCCAACGAGTTCAGATGTGTATTCTCTAAGAGAAAGGTTTACCTACAGGCGTGCCCACGAGCAACGTCATATCAATCAGGGAAGCGACAGTCATAATCAAACACGTGTGTACAGTCACTGTTTTTGATATGATCAGCCGTGGTCGTCCACAACGAGGAACGAACTTACACCGAATAATCCGGTCAACAAAGTCATCTGTGGCCACGAACATTGTGTGTCTGCGCAGCTAGCTAACATCGAGACATCAGACCAATTGAATCTTCGAAATTACACACCAAGTTGTACACCAGCGAAACTGTGATGACGACATTTGCGGCGGCCGAGGATGCTAGCCACGCAGTCGTGGCAGCTAAGAATCTGGGGAAATGACCATATTCATTGAAGAGACCAACCAGGACCGAGGTTGTGATGCCACCAGCTGTGGTCGAGTGAGTACGACAGGTTCGTGAGGGATGCAGAAGCTACCTTACCGAAAGAGGTGATAGCAAAGACAGTGATGATAACAGTCCACAGGGCCGACTTACTTATAATCTTGATACGCCACGCGATGAAGAGCTGCACTGGCGTAGATGCCATCACCTATAGACGAACATATGAGATTCGATGAAGGTCACTCATTCTTCTGAACGTACTGTCAATGCGGCATCTTGGGACGTCCACTCCATGAAAGTTGTTCTGTGGCATTGAAGTCGGAGACTACTTACCAGGTATTAGCACTGGAACGCTGTGAGCTCGAACGGAATTAATGGGGAGTCTGTGTCTCACTGGTGGGCCTAGTAACAAGCGCCTGCGGACTGCCTGCATGATCGGACTTTATCAGGGATCTTTCGTGCGCATCACAAGCAACAAGGCTACCATAACGAATGATGAGGGGCTCAAACACCACTCCCGTGTTGCAGACCGTGTTCAATGTCTCGCAGACCAGCAAATAGAGAACCTTGTCGAATCGACATCTGAACTTGTGCCAGTGAGACTGCTTCATATAACTCACCAATATTTTGATCCACTGTGCATCTCTGCGTTTTTTATAGTTGTTAGTCCCGGTGGGAGCTTGATAGACGAATGCTCACCCCTTGTACGTTTGAAGATACACAAAAGTCTGTAGAGTATGACATGTGCTCAGTTGCTCTCATTCAGCGGGAGCGATTTCCTACCTGTATCGCCACGATCTACATTCACTTGTTGATTTTCAAAGAAAAGAAGAGCAAAAGCAAGTGTGCTTACGCCGTACAGGATACAGTTAAAAAATACGCCAATAAGCATTGGTCCGAATCTAAAATAAAAGGGATGAGAAACCATTCTACGAACGATGGTTTTCTGACTTACAGGGAATCAGTGGTAACTTCAGCCATAAGACTGTGTGGAGGCGAGACCATGCCGAGGATCGAGCTTAGTATGTCTACAAAAGTTATTATACGCCTTGAACCACCGCCCCCGGTTCAAATTCAAATTATTGATGGAGCTAGAGTGGATCATTACATGTGCGTGCCAAGGAAGGTTTGGGGTCGTGTTCGATTGGCAACAGCCAACGGCGTGGAAGATTAACGTATTTGACAGAAGGCTAATGCTAAAAGTTGATCGGTCCCAGGGCCAGACTCGAACAGGTGCCACTGTCGCCGACTGAGTCGGACTTGAGGCTGAGCCGAAGAAGTTGTGCCTTGACCCAACAAAGACGGAAGGGCCTTTTGAAACGCGATCACCAACCGACGTTCTTTAGCGCTCCACCGAGTAGTAAGTACTTGGCAGCTTACATATCTTTTGTTTTTTTGAGTGGCACAAAGGAGCAGAGATCACTGTCATCGCTATTGGCTAGCTCGCTTATTCCCACAACTCCAAGGGGAATTCCGGTTACGGAGGTGCTGCGTGGGCTGAGCCTTTGACGTTCAGGATCACGCTTAGTTGTGGGACTCGCATTACACCCACTGAAACCCTTGGTGGGTTTTACAGGGCTGGAAGAGCCGGTGTCTGCAGACACAGGGGTGGTGGTACATTCTCCTGGCCTGTCCTTGTCACACATTGGCAGGAATTGCTGCCACTCAGGCCTCAGGCTCAATCCGGTACTGGTTATTCCGGCTAAATGGAAGCCTTCCACATCCCTTGCGTCAACCAATATGACAGGTGACTTAGCAGACGTGCCACCCCCTTGGGCCGTCGGGCTCGTGGGTTCGATCCACACAACCATCCCCTTAGCCACCTGTCATATTTGACGGATATATAGACCTTTCGACCCACCAAGTACCAGAACCGATGTCACATATGCCAGGTAATCCGGACTGAAAGTACAAGTACTACCGGAGTGCACGTCAATACTTCGTGCGATCCCCTTAACAAACTTCCCGAGCTCAACGGACATGGCTAACCTTGGGGTCTCGGTGTAACTCATCCGCATTCATTGTGCTTAATGGTCCTGGTCCTCATATCTTCCGTTTCAGATTCGGACCAATGCTTATTGGTGTCTTCTTGAATTGCATCCTATACGGCGTGAGTATACAATTGTTCCTCACTCGTTGGACATTGAACTAGAGCGAGATTTCAGACGATGGTGATACAGGTATATTGGTCTATTCACAATGACATGAAGATGAAGTTCACTCAAACCTGGTCGTTAGACTTTGATGTACTTCCAAACGTACAAGAAGTGAGAATATGTTGCTGATCCTTTCTGTCACGATACTGAGGGTGTCGAAAAAAACATAGGGATCCGCGGTGGTTCAAAATGTTTGTGCGTTGATTTGCTCAGCCCAATCTCTCATGCTGCTGAATTTTAATCCGGCAAGGTACTCTATCTGTTGATCTGCGAAACGTTGAACACGGCCTGTGACATCGCCTTGATGTACGAGCCTCTCGTCATCCGTAATGGTAATTTGTTTACCCGAGAGTTCCTGTAAGATTTTAATAGCGGGGTCGTACAGGTACTCTACGAGCGTTCATAGTCGCGCCTATAAGTAAGAATCAGTCTTATATTGAAAGTTGTTTGCGCTCACTTCATATTCTAGTGCTTTGGGCGGGTGCGCAATTCCGGATTATATTGATAGGACAAAACTTATTGACCAGATCAAAGATCCAGCGTTGACAGTGAGTCCACTGGAAACAGCCCATCTCGTTGTCAACCAATGTGCTTCCAAACAGGTAATGATATCCTTGCCAGTCCAAGTCTTCATTGCATGGCGCATCAAAATCGTGAGTAGGAAGCAACTCATACCCGCGATCATCATTATCTTTGCTATCGCTTCGTTCGGTGAGTTACGGTGCACATTTCATTCATAGCTAAAGTTGTGTTGGCTCAATCGTAGGTGGTGGTATCGCAACCACGATTGCGATTGCCGTCGTCAAGGAATTTGCTCAGTTCCGTAGATTTTATGCTGCTGCAATCACCTGGCTAGCGTGCTCGGCCGTTGCCGATATCATCATTACAATATCGTTAGTGTACAACTTGGTGAGCATTGTAGGCTGCATCATTGGCTTGGCCCTCATTGTTGGATAGTCAATGCAGCGTACAGGCATCGCTGCGACAGATCATCTCATTAACAAGATCATTCGAAGTCAGTCTATCTCTTGCGTGAAAAACATCAGATATAACTCTGCAGAACAGTGACTGTACAGACTGGGCTGATCACAGCCGTGTCTGCCTTGCTCGATATATTGTTCTTCCTAGAAATCAAGGTGAGTGACGTATTTCTCACTCAACACACCTCTGAAGCTCACATAATCTAGGACGCGAACACGTGAGCGCTTGGTGTCGTAGCTGGACCGAGGACGCAGTCCCTGACTACATTCCTTCTCCCCCCACCTTTTTTTTTTAGAAATTTCATCTGTGACCTGGCCCTGTCAAAGCTGTATTCAAATTCGCTCCTTTCCACGCTGAATGCCCGTGGTGGTTGGAAGACTACCTCATCCACCCGTGACAACGTGCTATTCGGAGCCCAGTCTACTACCGATGGAGAGAACATGGCAAAGAGTCGCACACAGGTAATACATTCATGACGCCGTACGAGAATCGTTTTCTGACGTGCATTTGGCATAGATTGAAATCCTGGCCGTCGACGGCACCGGACGGCCGTCCAGCATGATGCCCATGAAGGTATTTGGTGTAGGACCTGCTTGCCATGACGAGCCAGCGATCAATGATGCCCCAAAATTCGAATATGTCAATGGTATTGGCTCGTCGATGGAACGCTTCAATTACTAGGACTCTTGATCGATTGATCCCGTTCAACGCTGACCATCACAGCAGAATACCAACCCTAACTTATTCGTTCACACATAATTTGTACTGTCATCTGAATCGTGAATCTGACCTGCCGACGGGATCAATGACTATCTACAACTTGTTCCAGAACAACAAACTGGCTTGTCGTGTTTACTTGCCGCAGAGCCGCGTGAATGATTCCACCTATGGGACACCACATGCGAGATGCGAGTGGGAGACACTCGATAAAAACACGTCCAGGTTTCAGACGCAAGGTGTGGAGGATTAAAGGCGTGGAGGATGGAGGATTAACGTATCGATCGAAACCTAATGCCAAAAGTTGATCAGGCCCAGGGCCAGGGAGCTGAGAGTAAGTTGCAGTGCCTTGACCCGACACAGACGGAGGGGGCCTTGAAACGCAGGAGATCACATTGTAGGGACAGTCAGAACTTGAGACGCATTCTCGGGTTGGAATAACAACCAGAACCGATGTCGTCAGTAGTCACATATGCCAGGTGGTGCTCGTTGATCCGGATTGAAACTATAAGTACTGCCGGAGTGTGCGTCAATAATTCGTACGATCTCTTTGACAAACTCCCTGAACTCGGAGGACATGGCTAGTGGGGTCGAGCTAGTGTAACTCATCCGGATTTATTATGCTTAACGGTCCTTTTCCTCATATCTTTCGTTTCAGCTTCGGACCAATGCTTATTGGTGTCTTCTTGAATTGTATCCTATACGGCGTGAGTATACAATTGTTCCTCACTCCTTGTTGGACATTGAGCTTGAACGAGAGAGTGCAGACAATGGTGGTACAGGTACTATGTCGGTCTATTCACAATGATATGCAGTTTACTCAATTCCGGCCGTTAGATTTTGATGTACTTCAAGGCGTACAAGAGGTAAGAGTCCGTCGCTGATCCTTTCGGACTGTCATGATGTGTGGAGGAAAACATAGGGATCCGTGGTGGTTCAAAATGTTTGTGCGTTGTTTCACGCAACCTTGATTTCTCATGAAGCTGAATTTTAATCCGGCAAGGTATTCTATCTGTTGATCTGCGAAACGTTGAACACGGCCTGTGACATCTTCTTGATGTATGAGCCTCTCGTCATCCGTAATGGTAATTTGTTACCCGACAGTCCTTGTAAGGTTTTAATAGCGGGGTCGAACAGGTACTCTACGAGCAGTTACAGTCGCGCCTATAAGTAAGAGTTAGTCTTATATTGAAAAGTTATTTGGGCTTACTTCGAATTCTAGTGCTGTCCGCGGGTGCGTAATTCCGGATTATATTGATAGGACAGAGCTTATTGACCGGATCGAAGATCCCGCGTTGACAGTGAGTCCACAGGATACGGCACATCGCCTTGTAAACCAACATACTTCCAAACAGGTGATGATATCCTTGCCCGTCCAAGTCTTCATTGCATGGCGCATCAAAATCGTGAGTAGGACGAAATTCGTACCCGCGATCATCATTATCTTTGCTATCGCTTCGTTCGGTGAGTTACGGTGCACATTTCATACATTAGTTAAAGTCGTGCCGACCCATTTGTAGCTGGTGGTATCGCAACCGCGATTGCGGTTGCCATCATCAATGAATATTCTCAGTTCCCTAGATTTTATGCTGCTCCGATCACTTGGCTGGCTTGCTCAGCCGTTGCCGATATCATCATTACAATATCGTTAGTGTACAACTTGGTGAGCATTATAGGCTGCATCATTGGCTTGGCCCTCATTGTTGGATAGTCAATGCAGCGTACAGGCATCGCTGCGACAGATCATCTCATCAACAAGATCATTCGAAGTCAGTCTATCTCTTGCGTGAAAAACATCAGATATAACTCTGCAGAACAGTGACTGTACAGACTGGGCTGATCACAGCCGTGTCCGCCTTGCTCGACATATTATTATTCCTAGTAATCAAGGTAAGTGACGTGTTTCTCGTTCAACCCACCTCTGAAATCCACATAATCTAGGACGCGGAAATGTGAGCACTTGGTGTCGTAGCTGGACCGATGTCACACAATCCCTGACCGCATCCCCTACCTTTTTTATTTATTTAGCAATTTCATCTGGGACCTGGCCCTGTCAAAGTTGTATTCAAATTCGCTCCTTTCCACGCTGAATGCCCGTGGTGGTTGGAAGACTACCTCATCCACCCGTGACAACGTGCTATTCGGAGCCCTGGCTACTACCGACGGAGAGAACAAGGCAAAGAGTCGCACACAGGTAATACATTCATGACGCCTTATGAAATTCGTTTTCCGACATGCACTTGGCGTAGATTGAAATCCTGACTGTCGACGGCACGGGACGGCCGTCAGGCATGGTGCCCATGAAGGTCTTTGGTGTAGGATCTGGTTGTTATGACGAGGCAGGGATCCATGAAGTCCAGAAATTTGGATATGTCGACGGTACTGGCTCGTCGAGGGAACGCTTCAATTACTAGGATTCTTGACCGTCCATGCCACACTCAAATTTAATCATAACAGCAGAATACCTTAGCTTATTTGTTTACATAATTTATACTGCCTTTGATGTTGGGCAAGACATCGCGCGCTACTGAGATCTCTGCGCGTAACTTCATAAGCAGCTACCACGGCCTTTGTCTGAGAAGAGCGAATCGGCGAGTTGCAGGACGCAGGGGCTCTTTTGATGACTATCGTCCAGCTCCGAAGTATCAACGACCGTCCATTGTCTATAACTTGTTCGAGAACAACAGTTTGGCTTGTGGTGCTTGCTTGTCACAATGCATGTTACGTGGAACTAGAAGTAACGTTTGTCCACTTTTTGTCCACCAAACTGTAAACCGTTCCGTACATATCCACGTGTCTGAGACGGGATTCAGGCCCTAGTTTGTCCTGAAGAAGGGTTCGAATCTCTATGGATGAGATGCCTGGCGTGATCGAGTGGTCTTCCAGCGTAAATGATTGTAGATTCGTGAGACGACCGATTGTATCCAGGACGGAGGACACTACCTATGAGACAAGGTCAAGCCACCGCGTGCGAGATGCGAGTGGGAACTCGATAAAAACATGTCCGACTTACGATGGCTTCAGACAGATCCGAATACGCAACGGTCCGAATCTGCTGTACGAATAAGCGCAGGAAATCCTTCTTCTCATCCAACGTGATTCGGAGTACCTCGAGAGACGCTGGTGCACCTGCAAGAATGGCGGGCAGGCGGTCAAGGTACCAGTTTTGAGCCGGAAGAAAAGCCCGCTCGCGACAGAGATGTAATTCTGTCAGCACAGCAGACTGAGAAAGCCAATCTACTTGCTCAGAGAACGCCATGTCCACGATAAGAGTGCGAAGGTACCGAGGACGAACCACCGCTGAGATGACTGCCGGGTAATTTCCGCTGCAATCCGTCACTTGAAGGTGCGACGCCTTGACCCTCGTCTCGGGTTCAACTTTGAGTAGTGTACTGTCTTGCAGAAACTGGCATGTGTCGAATACAAGCTTGTCGAGGGAGCCGAGCATTGTAATCGCGCGGCAGTGTTCCACATCTACGAAGCTCTCGACAAACTTAAGCTCGCGTAGATTTTTCATGTGAGACAGTCCAGCTGTGTATCTTTGAGCAAAGAGCCGGACTGCCCACGAGCCTGGGTCGTCGATCTTCCACTCATAGAAGTGGCACACTCTGACCGTCTTGGCAAGCGCGAGTGCGAGCGGCTGCCTTGCGGCGATTTGTGTGCAAAGCGTATTCAGGCGTGACTGCTTGCGAGCGGTATGAGAGACCCCGGAAGGTGTGTTGTCACAGAAGACAGAGCCAAAAAACTCGAGATATTCGAACATGCGAGGAAGGCAGTAATTGGCAAAGAATCTGCAAACACCCGAAAGTCTGGTGAATATGTCGAGTTCGTCGGATGTTAGGGGACCGGCAGGTGGAGCAATGTGCTCGAATATGTGAAGGTATATTTCGTTGGGAATGAGAGGCAGAACGTGATCCTTTCTCGTTCGTGCTGGAGCTAGAAAAAAAAAGGAAATCTTCAAGTCACCAATCATGTGAAATGAAGGCGGTGAACCTACTAGACCATTTAAACAGTGACATGCCTACGACCTAAACGAGATGCGAAACGTGTAAAAAAATACAATGACTTGGGATGGCAATGGCAAGCGAGTCGGACTATTCGAGCCCCGCTTGCTATTCGGATATCGGCTGTCTCACGGCAAACGACTTTGTGAAAGATCAATCCTTAAAGGCCCGAACTCTTTGAGAAAAATGTGAGGACCAGTGTGGCCGGGGAGGCGCCAGGGGTCGTGGCGCGGTGGCTGGCGGCCGTCGCGTGTTGTAGCTAGTACCACCGCCTTGTCTGGACCATTGGCAGGGGGTTTCCCCCTCTCCACCAGGCCCGGGTCCATGTAGTACCAGCTCGCATCACAGAAGGACACGCTTGGATCGTACTACATTGTGCCGAGTACATGATCGCATACTGTGCAGCCCTCCCAACCCCGGGCCAGCTTCAGAAATCGTACACATTTACAAGCAAGTCTGCAGGGAAGCGAACGGCCAGAGCGAACGAATGATGTAGCTACACCCAGCAAAAGACAGCCGTTCAAGACAAAGAGCGCCTGTGACAGTAAAAAGGGAAGCTCGCACGACCGTGACAATCACTCATCCTCCTTTTCCTTGTCTAGGTCCTGCAAATCGCTTCGTCCATTCCCACCCCGCTCTCGTCGCAACACTGGCAACTCGGTCCGCTCCATTTCGTCCGCTAGTTCTTCCTCATCTTTGAAGCGTACTTTTTTGTGGCCCGTGTCGCTCGACAGGCGACGCAGGTTGAAAATGAAACGGGCAAGTGTAACGTTGGAGACACTCCAGATGACGCTATATGTATAATAAAAATCAGCATTTACCAAACGTATAGAGATACCCACAAGACACCCATGAATGTCAACGAAGCCTAAGAAGTGTGTGTGTACGGTCAATACTAACAAGGGTTACAAATGACTTACCGGTGCAACGACGCACAACAGCAGATTGAAGAGACGCAACGCTACAAAGACGGTCGTGTCAGAGCGAGTCCCATCAGGTGACCAGCAAGGGAGTTACCAAACAAGCACTAGCATGCACGGATAAGCTGGTTTGGGGAATGATACCAAGAAGAAAGACCCACAAAGAAGTACAAGCTCCCGTCCCGATACATGATCTTGGTCACACGTGCGTTCCGTGACCGCGGTTGATCGAGTGCATTCCACACCGCCGTCAGAAAAACCACAAGCTCGAATGCAATCTAGGCACAGCGTGAGCACGGTATTGTCCAGAGGTGACAACTGCCGCGTACACCAGGGGTCCACAGCAACACGAACTTGGGTTTGTATTTGGGTATGCAAATGCGCAAAACAGGGTCGAAGAACATTGTCGCTAGATGAAGTATAGGATGAACAACGTCAGGATTCTCAGACACAAGCACAAGTACGCACGGAGCATATCAAATATGACATAGCCTGCGGAACTCAGGGCTACGAGTTGGGTCAAGACGAAGAACATCAGGGTGACCAACACCAATCGCGGGGACCGATCCCAAAGCACCCACAGCCGGAGCAAAATCAGAACTGGTGTTTCAGGCATCAAACGAAGACCGTCTCAAAAGCAAGTATGTGACCCACAATTGCTCGTCGCGATGGACAGCATGCCGACGGCCACCGCGATGGCGTACCATGCTTTGCAACTAAGGGAAATGCTGGTTAATGACCCACGCAACGATCAACAATCGACTCACAACTAGACGCCATTGAGAAGCGAGTTGTCCATCAACATGAAACGGAACTGGAGCGCGCTTACCGAAATAGATAAGTAAGGTGTCACACCGCTGAATTCTGCCGACAAAGACAGATGGGACGGCATGAGCCACCATCGAGAAGTCGGACGCCCAGTTTCATATACTTACCGTGTGATTGAACGATCATAGCTAGGGGAACCACGTAACGATTCAACAAGAACAGCACCTTGGGTATCGACAGTCTTGCCCTCCAAATCAGTTGCACTTCATCCGGAAGAGTAAGTATGTGATCCCAGAGCAGGATCTATCACGAGAAAAGAGCGCCCATGAAACACGTGGGTGGCGGTGTAGTAGGTGAACGAACGCGCAAGAAGAGACCATTGAAGAGAATGGAAGACGCACCACCAGCCCGACCGCTAACAAGTACCGACAGATACATCGTGGTCAGATAAATTGTTTCGGAAAATCAAGGGGAAGACAAGCGAGTACTTACCGCTCACATATTGCGACACTTCGATACGTTCAAGGTCGATCGTACTGAGGGACGATGCCATCCACGTCGAGCGAGAGCGAGAGCGCCTGTGCTTTTTGAGGGAAGGACAGAACCGGTGGAAAAAAAAATATCCCGAACGGTGCTGTCAAGACCATGATTAGACAAATCCAATGTGCTAATAAAAGGTGGTTCACCAGCCTGAGTGACATTGATCCGACCAACTGCCGGTTGCGTTGACGTATGTCCCTCAAGCTCGCGGCATGCACGAGGATAGCCCTGACCCGGCGGAAAATGGTCTAATTACGAGAATCTGCGGAGATATGCAAAGGTCCTAGACGGACTCAATTCTAGGCACCGTAGACATGTCTAGATCATTTTCTTCCCAAGATGCTTGCTTCCTTGTGCACGGCTGAAACTTGGCTTGGTGACGTACAAAGCACACCTCCCAGGAACAAATGAGCAATTGCACAATCATGACTCACGGGCGGGGGAAGTTTTGTGGGTCGTACCGAGTTTAGATGGCGAACTGCGCAAATTTTAGCCATCCTTGTAATTGACAAGACTGACATTTCAGGAAATAAACCATTGGGAAAGTACATAGGGATTCAGACGAGATAGTCCGCAAGTTCATGTTTAGAAGCCCACGGGTGAATGGTCGTAACAAGGAAGAGCCCTCAGGGTTAACAAAACAATCCGCACTGGAACGAGCATTAGAGCACACAAGTGCACACGAATTGTCCTGGGTGGACGATGGGCAATCTTATCCAGGCGCTCTTGCAATGGCAAGACTCTGCAGCCTGGAAAGACACAACAGTGTCTCTGTCTACTATCGCCACGTCAGAGGAATAAGCAGGGAAGACCTGAAACTCGGAGACTCGATGATCTATGGCCAATTATCGTTAGCTCCCCAATGCCGTGGGTCGGTGGAAATATGCACCACCTTTGATGCAGACGTTAACGATCAAGAGTCGGGGTCCAGTTTCTCGCCTCTCGCCAAGACCCTGACGACCTTGCTGGGTTGAGCAACGACTTCCATCATTTGCAAGACGGCCGGCGGACGTTCGACGAGACCTGTCCCACGGGTGGCGGGAGAGGTATTAGCGGTATGTGAGTTATTCCTGCCGCGGCCTGAAATTCGTTTTCCTTTTCCATCATCTTCGGCACCTCGGTGTTGTGCAGGTGGAGATGGTGCGGGAATCGGCTCGAGCTCGAGAGTCGAAATGCCCGCTCGGGCTGCCCAATGACTGATCAGAATACCTGCCGAACGGGGCTCATACCTGTGGAGATGAGGGCTGGGTGCAGGAAGCGGAACGGGAGAGGATAACTCTGCGTTGGAGTCCGGGGTGGCTCTCTCGACCTGAGCCTGGGCTGCGGCAGGAGACAATACGGCAAGGACGACTTTTGGGTCTATGAGATGCTGTTTATCAAGGGTGGAGGTGGCATGTTCGACTTCCCAGCGGGCACAGCAAATCATTCTTCTGACCCATTCTGGGGAACCGGATAGATGGAGTGTCTGAGAACCGGACTTTTCCTTATCGTCTTCTGATGTGGGGTCTTTAAAGTCGATTCGGTCCCACGGTACAAAAGCGTCATCCCGCTGGACTCTAATGCGGGGGTTTGTTCCAACCTGTGCTTCGAGTATCCTGGAAGCTGCACGGGCCCTCTGTGCGAGTGAACTGGTACCCTTCTTGAGAAGATCGAGGGTATTGAGTGCTACGACGGTGCTGTGAGCGGCCAAGCGAAACGTGGGAGAGTCGGCACGGACCTTCGAGAGGGACAATGACAATCTCTCCACGACCGTCCCTGCACCACTTTTTGACGTGGTGGAGGGCGTGAACCAGGACGCTTGCATCTACGATGACGAGATCTGCATCCTTGTCTGACATGGCGTCGCTCGGCTTGCGGGGTTTCTCCCTTTCTCTGAATCTTTGTTCTGGCTGGTCTCCCCCCCTGTCTGCATGGTCCTTCTTGGACTGTTTCTGGGTAGATGTGAGACGTGGCTTGGGGGTATGGGTGACGATGTGACCGCGGCGATTCTGGCTGGGATGGGGTACGGCCAAGTCGGG
>JBBPTB010000418.1:0-21119 GCA_038093875.1 Boletus tylopilopsis | reverse complement strand
GACAAGCTCGACATCGATCAGGACGAGTCGGATCGTATGTTCACTTTCGAAGTCGCGCAGACAAACGAGCAGGAAGAGTCGGTCACCGTCCGCAAGGGATTCAAGGTCACTTTATTCCGTCTTCTGCGCTCCCTTCTTGGCTAACAAGTTTTGGGGTTTGCCCTTGCAAATTCAGGCAAATTCTAGGTCGATCACACGTCCAGAACCGAATAGCGATGATCCTGATTCGACGAAACCTGTGCCGATCATGCCATTCTTGCTTCATGGCGAGACGTCCCAAGGGTTTATGACGGTCCAACACCAAGAAGCCCAAGTCGCGCGGGAGCCCTTTAGAGGACGTACTGTCGAGGGTATGCAACTCGGCCAGTTTTTGTGAGTGCATGTCGTTCCCACCCGGGGCACATTCTCAATCATTCTCGATTGTGTCGACAGGACATCCGATCGTATTCGTCTGAGCGAAAAGCTGGACGATGAAGCGTTGAGAATCTTGGCTCGCTCTGGGCTCGAGCGAAAGTTCACAGAGCCATGTAGGCGGTGGAAGCACGAGTCAACCGCAATTCGAGGTACCTCCGACGCGCGTGTGAGGACAGACGTGATGAGAATGTCGGGGCGATTGCAGGCGGGGCTGTCCACGCTCGAAAGGTCCTTGTTCGAGGCAGCTCTTGACGAAATGGTGCGATTGTATCCGTGAGTAATGGTGTATCTTCGTCGTTCCAAACTCATTTCTGAGACATGCTAGATGTTTCGAACGAGGGTCATTCGCTTATCGTGGGGATTCTCGAGACAAGTCGGTCGATAATCCAGGTGAGTGGACCTTCGTTTTTGGCGACATTCTTACCTGCTGACACCGATACCAGAACCACTCTCCGACCTCTTGCAGCTCTATCCGCAGGCGCATGAAAAGGCCGTGCAGGGTTTAAACAAGGAACTTCAAACAATCCCCGACAGAGAATTTCAAGGCGTCAAGCAACGTATCGAGTTATTCAAGAATCTGGGAACGCTCTTGAACAAGAGGAATCTCAAGCTGGATAAGCAAGCACGTCTGCAAATGTTGACGGCCGTGTTGGAAGGAGACTCGGACCCAGCCAAGTCAGCTGCGAGAGGGACCTCAGGGAGCGGCAGGTTCAGTAACACAAGATCAAGTTATAATCCAGCGGCATGGGCCCGAGCAGCGTGGAATTCGTTTTCGGGAGGAAATGAGACGGATTCCGATAAACTGGTAGATGATCTCATTCGATCCGCCACTGCAAGCGTACCGCAGGTCTCCGACAGTGAGTTCTTGAGTCAACTGGAGCAAGACGTGGAGCAGTACACGAAACGCATCCCCGAATTCAAGGCGTGGGCAGATAGGGCAAAAGAAAGGGCGTTCCACCACTTAGATGCCCACGTCATGCGGATGGTGAAGAAGCTCGCGCCCTTTGTGAACAGCACACAAATAGATGAAGCTACGGACCGGATCAAGACCGAGTGTACGCAGACAGCGGAGCGGGATTTGGAGAGGTTGAGGTTGAAACTTATCCAGCATGTGAACGAGGATCCTTCACCCCCCACGTCCTCGTACGTATCGACATCGATCTCTGGTTATTCTTCATCCCGTACTGATCTCATCGTTCAGTCACACATTTTTCATCGACAGCGTGGAGGAAGCCCAAAAGGGGCGGTACTACTACAGTGAGTAATGTTATCGTTGATCCGCCTCGCAGCCAGAGTTCAGCTTTGTGTCAGGCTTCAATTCTAACACATCGTATCTGATCTCGGGCATGCGAGAGACACAGCAGGCGCCAATGGCTATATACACGGTACATCTATTGCAGTTGACAGCACAGGATCAACACGACTTGCAACTGAACCCAAACGCAATCCCTTCACCACGGTTCAACATGCCTCACAAGTTCAGCTTGCCGCTAGGCCACTCCGTAGTGTGAGTCTTCTGCTTCCTTCTTTTCACTGAGCTGAGCTAAATCTTTGCTTTTTGACGAGCAGACGAGCGCAGTTGCTGGAAGGCGAGCGACTGTTGTTGGTCATCGCTGATCGTATCGGGAATTTAACTGTGTACCTCGATCGACTGGAGGCTATAGATGGCGCCGTTTCGCGCACTCGAGGAAAGCAGCTCAATCGTGAAAAAATCGGACAAGATTTTCTCTTGGCGTACGACGAGACGAAGAAGACGTTGGCAGTGGTGTCGTCGGACAAAGTAGGGACTCGCTCGCGTTACTTTTTGAAACCTTCTTGATCTTTTTCTCCCACGTTTATAGCTCTTGCTGCACATCTTCGCCTTTGACGACACGCGCGGATTCCAGGCCTCGGGGAGCGCGATCAACCTGAACTCGTGGTACGGCGGCGATTTACGGCCCGTGATTCGTCATGCCTGCTTTGCGAGCGGAAGCGAAGAATTGGTGTTGATCGATTCGCAAGCGCAGGCGAGGGTCTTTTCCTTGCTGACTCTCCAGTTTCGGTTCGTTTTCATCCCTCGTCTTTGTTCTATGTGTCGGTCGGGCTGACAGATTGGGTGGATGATTAGACCTGCTACGCTCCAGCTCGACAAAGTGCCTCACAGCGTGAGCTCGACGCCTGACGGCGCTTGTTTGCTCGTCGCGCAAGCCAACGGGAACGAGCTGGCAGTGACGGCGTATCACTGGAACACTCTGGGCTCCCCAGAGGGCATTCCACTTGAGCTCGGCGCGCTCGCCATCGAGAACGCTCCTGTCGTCACATCGCTGATCAACCGAACTGCAGTGCACGTCGTATACCTGGATTTCGAAGCGCATGCGTGCTGTTCCCGCGCATTAAACATTACCCGCAAAGTGACCGAATTCATGTTCAAGGAGAAAGGCGCGCGAAATGCCTCTCGACGCACAGGGTCCAGCGGAAACGCGACCGCCCACAACTGTCTCATAGACTGCCACGCTGAAGTCTGGACTCGTTTCCCGGTCTTGCCGGCAGTGCAACGCGAGACGATCTCTTCGTCGACGCTTCGCAGCGCGCGCACGCTCGTGTTCATCACGGATCGCGACTACCAAAACTATGCACCGCATTTCATGGATATGATCTTCACCTTCGAAAGGGCGACGAAGAAGCCGACGGGGGACGTGCTCAAGTCCACCAAGGTCTCGGCTGCGTCGTTTAGCGTTTTTGTGACCGAGTTATGCGGCGGTGGGGTGCGCGGGGGTTTCACTCAGAGTCGTCCGTGGAACATCTCGGCTTACCGAGCTGGCGAATGGCTCGTCGAGTTTCTGTGTTTGATTCCGATCCACCTCGCGCTCGCCAAGGACAACCGATTCGTGCCCCTCAAGGACGGGGTGTACTCGTCCGACCAAGAGCGGATGCTGCTTGGCGCAGACGTTAACCGGATCGTGGACAACCTCTCATTTGGTTGGTATGAATCCATCTTTCAGTCATACATGGCGTCCAAGGTGTGTATCGTCGTCTCGTTCTCTGTGGTGTCGGCGTTGATATGTTGACCACGCGCCAACGTTAGCCCGTCAAAGTCGTGTCGTCAATGGGAGAACAGTCCGTCGGGAAGAGCTTTGCGTTGAACCATCTTGTCGATACGTCGTTTGCTGGATCGGCCATGCGGACGACGGAGGGGGTGTGGATGTCGGTAACACCGACCAAGGACACGTTGATCGTCACGCTCGACTTCGAAGGTGGGTCCGAGTCGCATATAACGTCCTTATGGTCGAGTCTCATTGTTTTTCGGTCGGTAGGCGTACATAGTATCGAACGGTCCGCTCAAGAGGACACCTTGCTTGTCTTGTTCAATACCGCCATCTCCAACCTGGTAAGTAAAACCGCAACGGCGTACGTAGACTATCTATGATGCATGTCGCGTTTTGCAGGTATTGTTCCGCAACAACTTTGCGCTCAGTCGGGATATCACCGGGCTGTTCCAGTCGTTCCAGTCGAGTTCGACGGTCTTGGATCCCAGGGCGAATCCGTCCTTGTTCCAGTCCACGTTGGTCATCATCATCAAGGTACGTCGTCTGCCACGTGTCGGTTGTTTTCGTCTGATGAGCTGCATATTCATTGATTAGGACGTCGTCGACTCGGACAAGTCTGAAATCGCCCGAGAGTAAGCGCGTCGTTTTTCGCAGATTGGTTTCATACCACTAACGTCGTTCATCGTCGTCTAGATTTTCGCTTAAGTTCCAACGGATCGTGCAAGACGAACAAGAGGCCAACTTCATTTCTCGGCTTCATGCCGGGAAGTTGAGCATTATTCCATGGTGAGCACTCGACGTGTATTGGACGGACGCCTCTGACATATGTGGCACCGTAGGCCGGTCATCGAGTCAAAGGAGTTTTACAAGCTGTTTCCTGCATTGAAGAAGCAGTTGGATAAGCAGGCCGTCACACATCGGTCTGCGGGCGAGTTTTTGCACTTGATGAAGACATTGATGGCCAAGTTGAAGGTGAGGTCTTTTTTTTTTTTTGAGGGGTTCTTGCTCACTCATAAACGACTTCGTGCAGGCGAACGATTGGGGTGCTATGTCTCGTAAGATAACCGTCTTTTTTTTGGTTGGCTGGACTGATTTATCGCGTTTAGAAACGATGGCGTCTCATCGCGCGCAGCTTATTTCGACGCTTCTCGCTAATGCGCTCGCCTTTGGATTTGCGGAAATCGATCCAGATCGCGAACCCCTCAAGGCAAACAATTTATATATTATTCGTTGTGCTCGACGCTGACATGTGCTGGCTGTATAGAACTTGGATACCGACGTGCCGATTGATATGCTAGATACACCACACCAACTCTTCATCGGGGGTGGCAGCGATCAGACAGTCTCTCGTGAACGCATACTGTCGGTTCTTCGAGCCGCCTGGGCGGGCCACGCAACCCGCCAATACGTTACCGAAGACGAATGGATGGCAGGGTTGACCCAGCACCTCGAGGACATCGTCGACTTGCGTCTCGCCCACGTACGCGAATGGTTGGATCAAAATCTGTCGCGGTTCCAAGCAGCGGGTGCGGGCAGTGGCGGGAGCCACGCCATCGACGAGCTGAAACGTCACTTTGAAAGTTCGACCGTGGACTTGCGGGGTAACGTACAGCTCTGTGGGATGGCGTGCGCTGGGTGTCAGCTGCGGTGCGTCAAGAGTCGGGCACACGAGGGTCCGCACGATTGTCAGTCGGACCATTTGTGCGTGCACGAGTGCGATTTCTGTTTGGAGCTCGAAGGGGTGGAGCATCGACCATGTACGATGAGGTGCGTGATCTGCGTGGGTCGTGATCATCGTGCGTGGTGCTGATTGCGTGTGGTGATAGCGCGGGTCACGCGGGGAGGCACATGTAGGCGTTTTTTTTTTCTTATTGGTTTGGTTGACTGGCGCTCGCGGCTCACCTATGTTGCGTAGATGCGTCGCGAACCAGCATCTGTGCGGGAAACGCTGCAAGTTCTCCGGAAGAAGCGGGTGTCAGGACGTCTGTGCCAAGGTCCGTTCTTTTGTTCAAAACACCCGTCTTGGTTTTGACGAGGAGCAGGTCATTGATCACGGCGACGACGACGAGCATCTTTGCGCCGCTCCTGTTCACGCTTGTGGCAAGGTGACCATTTCTATTCATGGCTATGTCTACACGTCGACTCTGACGCGATCTGAATATTTTAGCCGTGCGGTTTGTTCGACGTGAAATTGGTCGACGGTAGTACGTATTCTTGTCCCGGGGCGTGCCGAATTCCGAGGTGCGTGCTAATTATCTGGTGCTATGACGAGGAGTCTTGATGCCTTTTCAAGTGACATCGAGCATGTATCGCATCAATGCGATGCTCGTTTCTGTTCCGTTCCCTGCCAGTTGTGCAAACGGCTGTGCGCAGACCAAGACCACCTGCATGGTCTCGACCCCGATGCGATCCATCTCTGCGGGTACGTCTCACGTTGACGCGCAGACGATATAGGTGCCTGACCCATCTTTTATAGTCAAGAGCACATGTGCACTGCAACCTGCAGCGCTTTGGGGATCTGCGAGATCGAAACGGCGCCGCACTCTATCGAGGCGACGTTTACGGGAAGGAACGAAACGTTTCAGTACACCAAATACACTCAGGGTCTGTCGTAGCTATTATACTTTGTACACGTACCCGCGTTGACCCGCGATTACAGTTGCGAAACGCTTGAAATGTATCAAACCGATCCCGTCTGGTGCCACGAAGCACAAGGGCGCTCATAACCACAGTCAAGACAAAAAGGTCGTCCATTTCTGCGAAGCGAGGTGTGGAATACGGACGTCGTGTGTACGCTTTCTCTTACGGGCCTTTTTTTTTCAGATGCGAGAATTGTGGCTATTATTGTACTCAGCCTCTCGGTGAGTTGTCTATCTAGGATCTTGACGCGTGCTCATGCATGCGATGCTTAAAGGCCACCCACAACAAGAGCACGAGACGCGCCATGGCTCCATGTCGCGCACGCGCTGGACCGTCGACGGGCCGGACGACGTACCGCTCGAAATCGAAGGGCGCAAGTTCTCCACCAACGACGAGGGTGCGCCAATGATGTGCAACCTTATCTGTTCGTCAATGGGACGCCACATCCACATCGATTATTGTCGCGCGGTCGATGCGGCGACCTGTACTGGCAACGCCGAGGTGGAGCATTTGACGAGGAGGATACAGCCTGATCCAGACCGACCCAAGGATTTATTAACGCACGGGATGTTTTGGAAACGGAGTGGTGAGTGCCGTGTATGTGCGTCGGTGTACCATCCGCCTGATTCTCTTGACAGGCTTCAAGGATCCGTACTCGCGAGAGGAGCAGGCCAACTTTGCGAAATGGTACGTTTATATATGCGTTCTGGTTTGGCTACGCGTAGCTCACAGACGTTGACAGTGACGCTATGTGTGGAGGTGTGTATGCATGCTATTCTGCTATGTGGTGAATATCTTATGCTGATGGTTGATAGGTCCCGAACATACAGCCGCCGGGGGCGGTGCAGCTGTCCCCTCGTACTGTGTCCTGGCCCTTTTCCATGCGCCGTTGGATCCCCACACCACGCCGTCGGGAGGGGGATACATTTCGAATGACGGGCATCAATTTTCTTGTAGGAATCCTGTCGTCATGCAGCAGGCCTTCCACGTGTGCGTACTTTTTCCGCACTTGTTGTACTTTGAACCAAGAGACTGACTCGATTCTTGTTTTGACAGCATCTTCGTGGCTGACCAGTATGTTCTTTGTTCTCGTTTCGAGCGGATGTTCCTCACGCCTTTCCATAGCTCGGGTTCTATGAGTTCGGGTGACAGGGGACCACTTCCCAACACACCCATTACGGGTCGGATCAGCGCTCGCTCGAACAATCGGTATGGTTCCGTGCTGTCGTCGCTGCACAGTTTCTGGGCTGCGCGTGCGGCTGCCATTTCGAGTTCCAACGCCGCGCGACGAGACGCATACAGCGTCATCCTATTCAACAGTGGTGTCGACACCCCGATCACGAACGATTTCACGAGCACGCCTGACCAACTGTTGGACGCACTCCTTCATTTTGGTGCGGGTGGCGGAACCAATTTCACTTTGGCGGTTCAACGCGCACAAACGGTGATGGAACAGCACTGGAGCACTGAGAGGTGAGTGTTGTATCTCTCTTCCTTGTTGTCATGTTTTAACACACGTACAGATTCCCCGTCATTGTCTTTTTGTCTGACGGGGAGTGTAGTATTAACGACCAGGTCATGCAAGACCTTTGTCGCACGTCCATCCGACTCGGGTAAACGCTTGTTGTCCTCTGCTTTCTCATTCTTCGCTGACGCGTAGGTTTTTGCTTTATCATTATAGCAAGGCGGTATCGTTCCACTCGGTGTCGTTTGGACCGGACGCATCTTCCATGTATCTACGTCGCATGGCCGAGATTGCGCGCGACGCCCAGAACAATGCGCCGAGGGATCCGCTCGCGCCAGCTGCTGCGACCATTCTGTCGTCGTATACGGTCGCGCTCGATACGGTACGTGACGCCGTCTGTTTGGCTATGGCGAAGGGCTAACGAACCATCGTGCCCTAGGTACAACTGGCAGAGACGTTTTTGGGTATCGCAGAGTCGTTGCGGAAGCCGAGAGGAGCGCTGATGCACTGAGTTTTGAATTTTGTCGTGCATATACTTGTACATTAGATGTGTTTCGCTTTGTACTTTATACCGCCTTTCCCCAGCACCTAGACTTGCGCACATTCAACCTTTGGAAGGCACTCACCTCTCCAACTTGGACCCGTGGTCGGGAATTCGCGGAGACTCGACGGTCCGAGTCGGCCTCCGTGGAGATCACACGTGGTAAATACGAGTGTAGGAGTTAGGATGTTGCGAGGGCGGGATGGGCACCGAGCAGGCTGACTGGGTGAGCCCCAGTGAGGTGCAACGGACAAGGTTTGGACGTTGCCCCTACGAGAGGGTGTGGTGGATGGGTGCGAAAAACCGAGGAGCGGGCAAGGTGCTCGAGAAGTCGCGCTGCCTGCACCGCCACCTGACACACTCCTACACGGACTCCGGACAACACAACTTGCAATTGCCTACATGACAGCGCAACAGGTACTGGCAAGTGCTTGGCGCCCAGCCATGTTTTGTAACATAATAGTCGAGCGTCGCCGAGATCTCAGAAGTCTCGGTTACTAGTACAAGTCCACACGCTCGCATCGGCACGGGGTTCCATGCCCGTCGTGAGTCTGGGGGGACAACCTTGAAGCATCCATCGATCATCTTTCTGGGGAGGCTTCTGTGGAACGGCATCCCCCCAACGTGGGTAAAGACTTACTTTTTTATTCCGCGTCTCACCCCTAACTTTGCTTTTTGATGTAAAAAAAAAAAAAAGCCTTGATGGGTGTGTCTGATCGCCGGTGCGATACGATCAAAAGAACAATGTGCGGTTCCGAGGATATGCAGATGGCACATGATCGACACACGCAAGGATGCCGATCTTGGGGACGAGCAGAGAGCAAGATGTGTATGATACTGCGTGTTCGCGTGCGAGGATGCAAAACAGATACCGATATATATGCATGGAGGGTATACAGCTCAAAAAAAAAGTGTATCAGGGGTACAGCTCGGACGAGGCAAGTGCAAACGAAGAACACATGGGAAAATGTAGTGGCTGCCCTGTATGCGTGTGGTCACTTAACAATTCAGAACAAGAAAGCAAAAAAAAAAAAAAGGGTGGGGGAAACCATGACAGATGAAACATGGGTCACCTCAAAACACCTCGAGCTCGATCTCTTCGCAGCGCCGATGTCGTCGTACCTCTTCTACCCGACCCTCTAGAGACAGCTGTACCGAGGAGTTTCGTTTTGACGTGGCATCCAGCGTACATACGCCGTGGTGCGCGTGCGGATGTGTATAGGACGCATCCGACGCAAACTCAATGTCCGAAAACCGACCGATATGGATATCGCACTCGGCAACGTTGGCGGTCGTCGACCCGACCGTGGACGCACTGCTGATCCACCCCTTTCCTTGGGCTTCTCTATAAATGATCAACATGGGTGCGATCAGCTAGACGGGAGCACAGCCAAAAAAAAGCAAAACGTGTATGAGCAAGCGAGGCATGACAGTGGGAACGTGTTGCCCCCCACGACGACCTTTTCAAGCGATACGTCGCCGCGAGGGGGCGATTGAGCGACTCACCTGCGCTTCGCCTGCCACTTGGACGAACGTGAAGGAGATGGGATTTTGAAGGAGGTACGGGATGAAAAACAAGAGGACAAACGTTGTGTAGACGGCTGCAGACTCGACGAGCATCGCAACGACCGTCGTACACTCGGTCGCGTGACCTGGTCCCAGCAGTTGGACCATGGTTCGACGGTAGAGCATCAATCGAACGGTAATCAGGATCGTCAGGACGATATTGATGGCGAGGGAGACACAGAGATAGGGAGTGGTCCAATTGATGGAGCTATTTGCGTTGCTGTACGGCGAGGATTGTGGCGAAGACAGCTGTACGAGAAAGAATGTGCCCAAGACTGTTGTAAAACAGCGTGAGTGGGCGAGCATGCCACCCACGAAGCACGATCCTCACCGTACGACGTCAGTTGGGTGAGACACGTCACAACGAGGATGATGCGGCCAGAGAGCGCTCCAAAACCTTTGTAGATGATGGTGCACCGCCAGACCTGGAATACGTCCGGCATGACAATTTAAAAGTCAACGGGTGCATAACGAGGCGGATTGAGAAGCATACCAGCATCGTGTCGGCCAACCAGTTCCCGAGGACATAGGCAACGTTGCCCACCTCGTCCGCGCCGATCGACCACATCTCTTCCTCGTACAGACCCGGGCCTCCAGAGTAGCCACGATAATTTATGAACGCGTACTGGGTGAACAGCGAATTAGACCCCAGCAGGAGGGACCCGACCACGAACAGGATGCAAGTGTAAACGAGGAATAAAATATTTCGTCGACGACTCGAATGCCTGTGCTTGATTTGACACCACAGTGCACGACAACAGAGCCAGAAAAGGGCCAAGACGACGCCGTAGGCTCCGCCAGTGATGAGTGCGCCAGCAAGCCATGTTTCCTCTGCGAGTATTTGGGCTGAAGTTTCAGGTGGGGTGTCTGACATGTGTGTAGGGGGGCCAGAGTAGCCCGCCCTTGTCAGTCAAGGAGGCAAGACGTCGAGATCAGGATGATGAAGGGAGGATACTTAGGGAATGACTAGAAATTTGACGCGGGGACGTAGTGGAGGTGGCGATGTGGTGCTGGCGATGGCCGTCGGTTCAAGTTGCTACCGGCTACCGAAAAGGATGCGACCCTGAAGTGAGCCGTTCACGTTAGCGCCTTCGAATAAAAACTGGTGAAAATATTCTTCTGCCTGTTTTTTCATTTCGGTTTCGGTTCGTGTTTTGACACATTTCTAGCACAAACACGCTCTGATTCATTATGTGGAATATTCGAGTCGTCGCGAGCTTCGAGGGAGATTTTCAAGATATAAAAAAAAAGACGAGCCTCGAATGCTTCCGAGCCTCCGGTCATTCAACAAGTTACCGAACGACCTTTTTCCCCCGATCGTTTACGACGCCGCGAATCCACGGCGACCCGTTTTCAACGTCATTAGCCCCACCGACTATACCATATAAGAGGACTGCCGTGCTTCTAGACCACCGCTGGTGGGAAGTGCCGCTGAATCTCCAATCACACTTCCAACTTGCGAGGATAGTACGTATTATTAGGCCTCGCTGTCGTCGTGCTGCTTGTTAGGATAAGGATAAGCACTTCTCTTGTACGTACGGCTTAATTCCGTCGTTTTCCTATTGCCAATACTAAAGTGTCACACGTGCCGTGTAACCCGATCGACTCGGGATCCCCGACTTGAATACACTACCAGATTACAAGTCCATGGGATCTTGTACCTGATTCAAAAACGCTGTTTGCTTAGACCTGTATGTGTCAGTCAGTGATGCCAAGCACATTCGTGTCCTCAAAAGTCAAGAGCTGCGGCGAATGGCGGTAGTACGGCAGCCAGAACATGTTGAACAGCTGGGACAAAGCGGCACCAGAAGGGTAGTCACCATGTGGGATGTGCAGGTCGAGCGTATATGCAAAGTTGACCAGAGAAGCATACCGACGAAATCAACCCTGTCACCCACCGAGTGCGTCAGTGACCACCCGATCTAGAGATCTGATGAGGTTATAAAATTCTTGGAGATCACTCTGTGGAAAAAACTTATTCCCGAAACAAGTTTCCAGACTATATCAGTGAAAAGATTATCAGGTTGCTGAAACGCATCTGTGGATAAATGAACCCGAGCTCACGGTGACTCCAAACGTCTTGCGTCCGAGACAAGTATTCTCAGGGCATATCGGCATGGAACTTGGAAATAAAAATCACCCTGAAGAGAATAATTCGTTTGTATTCTGGGCCGCAAAATGGAAATGCGAGATCAGGCGGATGGATGGGAACGCTGACGAAACTCACGTCAGAGTATCATTGTTGCCGGTACTATACGGAGATCCCTGTTGAGAAAGGTCAGCCGTCATTACAACGCGAGAAGTACCAAGTCGCTACTTAACAAAGTGGGGCATTTCGGATAGGGTATCGCAACTTTGTCGATCACCACATCGCTGACACTGACAAGGAAGCTACTAGCGTCTCAATTTCATCAGTGGAGATGACACGGAAATTGCTGTGGCTCGCATACATACTTTTTTTGCGTGTAGTTCGAAAACGTACGTTTGTTGCTGCTCGATTGCGAGAATATTGTCACTCACATGACATTGAAGCTAAACAGCGAGAAGATCTAACTTACATTCTTTCATCATTAACATTCCCGAGAATCGCGACGAGATGGGGCCTGCGAGGTGGCGAGGTGGCCTCTGAGGATGCTCCGGAGGCAACATGTGGAGCGCCGTGCCTGAAAAGCTGCGAAAACCAAGGAGCGAGCGAGACGAGGGAGCCAGCTCGCTAGCAGGACGAGTTGAAGTCGCTGCCTGCACCGCCACCTGACTCCTACATGGACTCCGCGACTACCGTACCTGCCTAGTCAAATTTGGCCTGGCGCTCTCGGTCCATGTACCATCAAGATCGTAACCCGGCATGAATTCAGAAGGTACGTGAAGGTTGCTCTTACCTAACTACTGGTAACACATGATGCTACTCGACATCTCAGAACTGCATGCATACGCAGAGTCTCTTGCCGAAGAGTTTCAGCACGGCGGGGGAACCGATTGCATTGACGAAGCGGTTGACCTAGATCGCGAAGCGCTGGGGCTTCGTTCGCCTGACCACCCAGAACGAGATATGTCTTTGAGTCGACTTGCAATTCATCTCAGCTACCGCCACAAACAGCTCGGAAGTTTGAGGGACATAGAGGAAGCCGTCATGGTTGGCCGAGAAGCCCTTAGCCTTCGGCCACCAGGACACCCTGATCGGTCGGAGTCGTTGAATAACCTTGCGGTGGATGTCTTTGCCCAGTACAGAGAGTCGGGGGTCATACAGGACCTCCACACGGTCATCGCTCTCGATAAAGAAGCCCTTGGCTTGCGACCGCAAGGACACCCTGATCGGTCGATGTCATTGAACAATCTCGCGGTTCATCTCTCAGCACGATACGAGCAGCTTGGGGTTATGGAGGACCTTGACGAGGCTATCGTCTTGGGCAAAGAAGCCCTTTGTCTCCAATCGCAAGAACACCCTGATCGCTCAGTGTCGTTGAGCAATCTTGCAGGTCATCTCTCTATCCGGTGCAGACGGTTAGGAGTCATGCAGGACCTCGATGAGGCCATTGCCCTTGACCGAGAAGCCCTTGGCCTTCGACCGAAAGGACACCCAGATCAGTCAACGTCATTAGCAAACCTTGCGGTTGATCTTTCTGCCCGATACAGACGGTTAGGGGTCACGGAGGACCTCGACGAGGCCATTGACCTCAACACAGAAGCCCTTTGTCTTCGACCGCAAGGGCACCCTAATCGATCTCAGTCGTTGAACAACCTTGCGGTTGATCTCTTTATCCGGTACGAGCAATCGGGGGTTCTGGAGGATCTGGACGAGGTCATTGTTCTTGATCGAGAAGCCCTTGGTCTCCGACCACGAGGACACCCTGATCAGTCCGCATTGTTGAACAATCTTGCAATTCATCTCTCCACCCGGTACAGACAGTTGGGGGTTATGGAGGACCTCGATGAGGCCATTGGTCTCGCCCGAGAAGCCCTTGATCTTCTACCACAAGGACACCCTGATCGGTCAAGATCATTGGAAAACCTTGCCTGCCTCCTTAGGACTCGGTATATGTGGTCAAAACAGTTGGCAGATCGAGAGGAGCTGTTCGGTCTCTATGCTCAGCTCACACAGCTCAACCAGGTCATTTCTTTAAGTGACTTGTCTGTAGCTAGGGCATGGATCTCTGCAGCTGAATATTTTCAGCATCCAACAATAACCTCCTCGTACGAAACTTGTCTGCGATTACTTTGTCGATATCTAACCACCCTGCCGTCATTACCCCAACATCACCCTATCATGGCAAAGGTGTCATCCTCGCTTGCTCTAGATGCGTTCTCGGCTTGCCTCAGAAGCAATTCCCCTGCCAAAGCAGTTGAACTTCTGGAACAGGGACGTGGTGTCTTTTGGAATCAACTCACTCGGCTTCGCTCTGCCGTGGATGATGTGGTTGCATCTGGCATGTCAGGAAGGTTGTTGGCAGATAAGTTCAAACGTCTGGCCTCCACAATTCGCGGGGTTGTCGATTCACCTGGTCCAGATCAACATGAACAACTCTGCCATCTCAACCTTGAAATGCACAGAGTTGTCACCAATATCCGCAAGCTGCCTGGTTTCTCCCGTTTCCTGCTGCCCTCCCTTTTCTCAGATCTACAATATGCCGCCAGTCAAGGACCTGTGATCATTGTCAATGGGAGCAAGTATGGTTGCGATGCGCTCGTCATTACGCTCGGACGTGACCCCTTCCATATTCCATTACAGATTACCCACGAAGGTGTTCAGGACTTGTCATGCGAGTTCCACACTTTGACTGCACGTGTAACGAGGGCGGACGTGACGAGAGAGCTCGCGGCGTTTTTACGGAAGATATGGGATCAGATTGTTTCCCCGATCGTCGATTTCCTACGTACGATTTATCCACTTCAATCTCGCATTTGGTGGTGTCCCACCGCCGAGTTTTCCGTGCTCCCCTTGCACGCTGCCGGGCCGTACAGGAAGGGTCAACACAATCTCCTCGGTCTCTACATTTCATCTTACACTCCAACTCTAACTGCCCTCATTCGTGCTAGACAGTGCCGTTTTGCAACTCAGGAAAGACGTTTTCTTGCAATCGGTCAGGCCAAGGCCCCTGGCGAGAGGGAACTGCCTTCCGTACGAGCCGAACTGGCGAATGTTGGTCAGCTTGTCCGCGACCTCGTCCCCTTCACACGCATCGACGGAGAAGCATCGTGCATATCCAGGGTCATTGAGGAGCTTGACCGACACGAGTGGGTCCACTTTGCATGCCACGGTCTCCCGGACCGGACGCGACCATTCGAGTCGGCATTTGCGCTCCACGACGGCCGCTTTACGATCCAACGTATCATGGGGTGCGATTTGAAGAACCCCGAGTTTGCGTACTTGTCGGCGTGCCATACGACCGTCGGCGACGAGGAGAGTCCGGATGAAGTGATTCATCTTGCAGCGGCGATGCAGTTCATCGGGTTCCGATCGGTGATTGGCACGATGTGGGCGGTGGATGACGGAGAGACGAACAAGATCACGTCGACGTTTTATAAACATGTGGTGGACGACTCTGGGCGTTTGGATTATACCCGCGCGGCTTACGCGTTGAACAAGACGATGCGGACTGTGGACGTGCCGTTGGATCAACGGATTTTGTACATCCATCTCGGCGCCTAGGATTACTTTTGCGTCGTGTGTTGCATTGTTGTCCACAAGACGAGGTGGAGGGCCGTATGGGTGGATCAACGGATCCTGTATATTCATCTTGGTGTAGGTGTCGTATTAATTACCTTTTGCTCGCTGTCTCGCTGTGCATTGTTGTCCGTAACTTTCATGCGATATGAAAGATCATCTTGGTGTTTTAGTCAGTGACGTCACTAGCTCAGATATCCCGAGCTCCTTGTCCTACTTTTCCCTGTGAGGTTCATCATTGGCATATGGGGGCTTCGGCATGCGTTCATAGTCAAATGTCAGTCTGGATACGACCGTACCTTGACGGTACCATCCGCGATCATATACAGGGATAACAGGGTCCAGAGGCGGTGCGCGAGAGAGACAACTCGGGCGATATCCGATAATAGAGTGTAAGCCTTGAGCTTGAAAAGGAACCGTCACTTACTTTAAAGGAGGGACAAAGGACGTGAGACTCTGAGCCACCTTGGTGTGTCGACTCAACGAAGTAGAAAATGTCAAGAGAGAGGGAAAAAGTAAAAACATTACTCATCTGAGGTTAATAAGGTGATAAGGGTTTGGAAGCTGGTGCATGGCCAACGGGACAGCGAGGTGCGTAGCGCCGGAGTATCACCTCGCGCGGTAGGAAGGATACAAATGGGATGGGACTTCGAGGAGCATCTCACTATCATGGTGAGCGCATGATTCGATGTTGATATACAGAGTGGGAACCCGAATCAATGTCGCCGTGCGGTGTTGGTTGGGTGTTCACATGCACATTCCGTTGACGCGACGAGCCTCGGCGGGAGCGATGGCCTGGGTTCAATCGCTCTGCACCGCCACCTCAGCTGTCACTACGTGCCACCATCATGAAAATTCACTTGCATAGCCGTTTGATCAAAATACTCATTTGCGTCATCTCTCTCTGCTCTTTTTTTAAGCCACACTAGGGACGTTCGAGACTCCCATCAGATCCCTTGGGCAGAGGGAGTTGGTTTTATGCAAGAAACCGAGCAACATGACACTACGACGATGTTTGCAAGCCCATAAGGATGTCTTAACCTCGACTGTCAGCCTCGGATGTCAACTTCGCCGCTGGCCACACGGAGTCGCATCAGATTTCTTTTTTTTTTTAACTGTCAAGC
Source organism: Boletus tylopilopsis (assembly GCA_038093875.1). NCBI lineage: Eukaryota > Fungi > Basidiomycota > Agaricomycetes > Boletales > Boletaceae > Boletus > Boletus tylopilopsis. The sequence goes on along the minus strand of JBBPTB010000418.1, from coordinate 4,681 downwards.
ACAGTTGCGGTGATTATCATTGATCGAAGTCTGGTGTCCTGTGCAAATGTTTGTTTTCCAGTCGAGCCTAGGCCAGAATTGCTCTCTTGGCTGCGGGCAATAAATAGGTTGGCCAATATCGCTCGGACCTGGGATTTGGGAGCCACCTACAACCCTCATCTCTCTTGCAGCCTGCGTTCCAATGTCCTCGGACTTACAATCTACCCTGAAATTTGCCATTATGAATGACTACGTATCCCGTACGATCCCCCTTCGCTCAACTGACGATCCATCTAATACACCATTGCAGTCGCTGTCATGACTGTCATCGGATATGATTATAGTGCGTGAACAGTTTGTGAGCATATGCTGCAGTTGATCACTAACGCGGCGTCAAAATCAGTCCTCACCTTCTCGGCAGAGGTACTCCATTTCTTCTCCACATCGTCCGTTTTCGTTAACAATCATCATCTGCCAGGTGCAATACGTTTGGGTAATGAATAATTGATATTCTATTCACAGATCATTCACGTCTAACTTATGTCCCGAATCGCGTCACAGCTCAAACCTTGGAGTTGGGTCTCTATAATGTTTGTTATCGTGGGTACAGTCATCTCGAAAACGTTTCCTAGATTGGTTGGATGACCATTCAAACAGGGTCGCTATGCTGGTATTTTCTGGGTTATGTAGTACCGAGTCACTGTCGCACTAGAACACGGCTAACTTTCAATCCATTCTCAAGGGCCGGGATACTTGGTATGTTGACGAATCATCTCAACGGAGCGCTAATCGGCTAAACCAGTGCATTGGCAGCGGGCAGTTCTTTCATTGCTGGCACCCTGGAAGTTAGTTGCTTTCCTTTTTAGCTTGGCTCATCAGACTGACACCATTCTGACAGGCGTGCGTACACTTGACCTTCGAATACTGCACGGACACTTCACCATGACATAGTTGTAAGCATCCCGATGAACTGGCGTGTATTAGACTTCATATCCAAAAGGTAGATTACTGATTCTAGGATGTATTTGGTCATACGCAGTATTCCTTCTCGCTGCCGATTGTAGGTTATCACTCGCTCAAAGTTCATATTTGAATTCCTAATTGTTAATTTGCTTGTAGGGGTGATGATTCTGCGCATCTATGCAATGTGCGATCGACCCAGGATAATCTTTTGCATGCTTGTGCTCATTTATGTGGTACAATTAATCACCGCAATCGTTTTCAATGGAATCTACGACAGCAACAGTGGTACGTATGAAATCATACGCATACATGGCCAACTTTGTCCAACTTTGGAATTTTCTTAGTGGAAATGACTCGCACCTCCAATCTTTCATTTTGCAATGCAATGATTAATGGATGGTCGCCAACAAGTACACTGTATATTTTGATCCCTCGAATTGCTCTTTCTGCTTCATTGTTGATTCTCGCTCTTGTTCGAACCCTGAAAGAATCACTCAGAATGCACCGGGCGACGAAGCAATGGCAAGTCAACTGCTACATGCAACTACTGGTGAAGGACGGAATTCTTTATTTTTTCGTGTAAGCATGTCTCATTCACCCATCGTGCCTTTGCGCGTGCTCTTGACGATCACTCTCGACAATGAATGTTTTCCCCCTTCACCTTTAGGAACGTGCTCAACCAGATTACTACTCTGCTCACCCTGACTAGTTTCGTGCCACACGATGCTACGGTGCTATTTCTGAGTGCACTTTCGTCCATCCTTTTCGTCGCTCTCGTCCCGAGGTTCATCATCAGCATACGGGAACTACACGATCGCGTCACCCATGGTCGGTTTCACATCGATACAGGATTTGGTATGCGCTCGCGGTCCAACGCCGGTCTGGATACGACCATGTCTGCGATGGTGTTTAGGGAAGTCGACCAAGGACGGCAAACTATGGAGACGGTGCATGGAGAGGTAGTTTGGACTCCAGCCTGAGGGGTCGCGAAGGCTGAGTAAGGTCTGTGTTGTTTGGTGGTGGTGAGGACGGTGAACATATACATGATTACCTACATGTGCTATGACTTGCTGACTAGATAATCTAACTCGAAACGTTTTGTCCCTGTTCCTATCGCTCTCTCGACATGGTGCATGGCCCAAGAATAGTTGCGATGTGCCCGTCGCCATGCTCGGATGTGACCCTTTTCATATTTCCATTACCGTTTAAGATGCGTGTAATGAGGGCGGACGTGACAAGGGAGCTCAGAGCGTTTTTATGGAAACTATGGGATCACATTAACTCCTCCGTCGTCGATTTCCTGTACGATCTATTAACCTCAATCTCGCACTTGATGGCGGCGCACTGCCAAGTTTTCCGTTGTGGCCGGGGAGGCCGGGCTGGGGCCTCGATTCAAAGGAGTGCCAGGGGTCCTGGCGCAGTAGCTGGCGTCCTGTAGCTCGTCGTTGTCGCTGCTAGACACTACCTACTACCACCTTGCCTGGGCCATTAGCAGGGGGAGGCCCCCTCTCCACCGTGCTCCCCTTGCACGCTGCTGATCTCCACATTTCATCCTACACTCTAACCATGACTGCTCTCTTTCGTGCCAGACCGTGGCGTTTTGCAACCCAGGAACGATTTGTTGTAATTGATCAAGCCAAGGCTGCCGGTGAGAAGGAACTGCTTTTCGTAGGAGCTGAAATGGTGAATATCGGTCAACTCGTCCCTTTCGCTCGCATCGACGGAGAAGCAGCGTGTTGAGGAGCTCGACCGAAACGAGTTGGTTTATCTTGCATGCCATGGTCTCCTCACGCAACTTTTCGAGTCGGCGTTTGCGCTCCACAACGGCCACTTTACGATCCAACGCATCATGGGGTGCGATTTGAAGACTCCCGAGTTTGTGTCGACGTTTTAAAAGCATATGGTGGACGCGTCTAGGCGTCTGGATTACACCCGCGCGGCTTACGCATTGAACAGGACGGTGCGAAGTGTGGTTGTACCGTTGGATCAACGGATTCTGTATATCCATCTCAATGGCTAGGTGTATTCTCGTTACTCTTTTGCTCGCTATCTCGCTCGAGCTCTTGCCCCAGTCGTCTTCACGTCTCTACCACTTTTTTTCCTGTTAGGTTCATCATCAGCATCAGCGTACAGGGCTTCAGCGTGCGTTCATAGTCGAACGCGGTCTGGATACGACCGTACCTTTACTGTACCATCCACGATCGTATTCAGGAACGGCAATAAAGGAAAACAGGGTCCGGAGATGCGAGCACGAGTGGTGGTTCGGTGTGGACTGCCAGCGGCGACCTGTTTAGCTTTGCACCGCCACATTGGCTCCCGGGTCGAGTTAATCCGCCAGCGATTCGACCTTATTCATCGCATGTCATAACACTCTCATAGCCTTACATCGGTTTTTCGATCAAAATACTCATCTCTCCTTGTTCTTTTTGATGTACGCCGTTGCTAGGGACGTTCTAGACTCCCCTTGGCAGAGGTTTTACACAAGAAACGACACTGCGACGACGTTTGCAAGCCCATTCAGGATGAGACTCTTGGCCTCGAATATCAACCTCGGATGTCAACTTCGCCGCCGGTCTCAGAGAGTCGCATCGGATTCTTTTTCGACTATCGCCGACAAGGACGGTGATCATCATTGATCGTAGTCTGCTGCCTTGTGTGAATGTTCCCTTTCCCGTTATCGGCCAGAAGTGCTCACTAGCGGCGGGCAATAAATAGTTTAGCAAACACCATTCAGCGTCAGATTCAGGAGACCACGTACAACCCATATCTCCGTCGCAGCCTGCGTTCCAATGTCCTCAGACTTGCAATCTGCTCTAAAATTTGCCATTATAAATGACTACATACCCCGTACGATTCCCTTCATTCAATTGACGATCTATCTAATACGCTATTGCAGTCACTGTGATGACTGTCGTCATATATGATTATAGTACGTGAACAGTTTGCAAACCTTTGCTGGCACTGAAACGTCAAAATTAGTCCTCACCTTCTCGCTAGAGGTGTTCTATTTCGCCTCTATGTCACCCGTTTTCTGCTAACAATCATGATCTACCAGGTGCAATACATTTGGGTAATGAATCCACGAGATTCTATCACAGATCACTCACATCTAATGTCCTAAATCATGTCACAGCGCAAACCGTGGAGCTGGGTCTCGACCATATTTGTTATCGTGTGTACAGTCATCTTTGAAATGTTTCCCAGACTAATTGGATGGCCATTCAAACAGGGCCGCTATACCGGTCTTTTCTGGGTTATGTAGTGTCGGGTCACTGTCATGCTAGAACACGGCTAACCTTTAATCCATTCTCAAGGGCCAGGACACTCGGTATGTTGACGAACCACCTCAACCGAGGACTGATCGGCTAAACTAGTGCATTGGCAGCAGGCAGTTCTTTCATAGGCACTTTGGAAGTCAGTCACATCCCTTTTCAACCTGGTTCATCAGACTGAGGTCATTCTGACAGGCGTGCGTACACTTCACTTTCAGATACTGCACGGACACTTCATCATGACATAGTTGTGAGCATTCCGACGAGCTGGCGTGTACTAGACTTCATATCCAAAAGGTAGAGTACTAATTCTAGGATGTATCTGGTCATATGCAGTGTTCCTTCTCGCTGCCGATTGTAAGTTTTCGCTTGCTCTGACTTCATCTTTGAATTCCTGATTGCCAATTTGCTTGTAGGGGTAATGATTCTACGCGTCGATGCAATGTGCGCTCGACCCGGGATAATCT
>JBBPTB010000417.1:0-21131 GCA_038093875.1 Boletus tylopilopsis | reverse complement strand
CAGACGCCGAGATCGCCGCAGAGAGCAGTTGGTTAGAGCGCGAGAGCAACGCCGAGCGCAACACCTCGCCCCACTACTCCCCTCTGCCCTTAGACGCCCCGCTCGCCAGATATTCGTCACTGAGCAGACCGGTCTCGCCCCGTTTCTCAATCGCCCCTACCGCAAACGACCCGTCTTACATAGAAAGAAGAGGGTCCGTTTCGCCCAAGTTAGAGTCTGAGTTCGACCCCAACGACGTTATCGGAATCGGCAACGTACCTACCCCAGAACGTGTGCTGACACCACCCCCGGTACCTTTCCATCGTACTCCGACTCCCTACCCACGAGAAATCCCAAACGAAAGACCGTTTAAGGGATACCGACGAATTGAGCGAACAGAAAGATCCCATACTCGCTGGGACTTATCTTTTCTACGCCTGTACCTTCGTCCAAGGCAGACGCTAGCTAAACAGAAGAAGTTTCCTTATTAGGAAATAGGGTTAGCAGCGGAATAGAAAGTTTTGATCAGGAAAACCCCCTCGTGACCTGAATCACCATGTCTATGATCGATCTCGAAGAAGAACTGAGAACGACACAGGCTTTGCTCCAATCCCTGCAAGCAAGGGTGGAACAAACAGAGAAAGACAAAGAGTTGCTCACAGATGCACTCGAGCGAACGGCTCAGAAGTTAAACCAGGCCGCCGCAGAAAGCCAAGCAGCTGATCAACGAACGAGAGAGTTAGTTGATCTCACAGCATGGGCGAAGTCCCAACAAGGATACGGATCAGGAAGTGGAAACAGTAGCGGACCCGCACCGTCAAAGATAGAAATCTTCTGTGATCCCGGAACCTATGACGGATCCAAAGCCAAGTTCGAAGACTGGTGGATCAAACTGCAGTGTTGGATGGACGCCAATCCAAAACACTTTAACACCCCGAATCCGGATTACGATCCAGCGGATGCTTTGCACCTAGAACCGGAGTTCGTCCCAAACGTGAAGAATCGAGCCTATGCTCTTCTTTCGCGATTGAAAGGCACCAAAGGAGAACACTTTGCCGATGTCGAGTTGCAACAGCTCGCGACCGGGACAAATACCCGATACACATGGGATGCATGGAAAGAGACTATCGTTAATCTCTTCCGCCCTCAACTCCAAGCAGATTGGGCCCGGCACGAACTCACGAAATACCGACAATCGGACAACACGGACATTGACACGTATCTCGCCAAATGGAGGAATTTGGCATACAAAGCTAAAGTTGCCGACGACGAAGCAATTTGGCTTCTGGAAAACAACGTGTCCACGGAGATCAGGAAAGAGATCTTCCGCCAAGGACTGCGCGGAGATGCACTACTTTTAGATCACACCACGATGCAACGCAACCCGCGGCAGAACAAACTGAATTCTTTGATCCAACACATCCATCGGATCGGAAAGAATCAGGAAGCATACAAGATGTTCACGAAACCCGCACACGTGCAACACATCAAGAGCACTGAAACGGCAGAAATCAACGCTCTGCGGTGTTTCAATTGCAAAGGACCACATGCCGCAAAAGATTGCAAGAAGCTGAAGAACCCTTGTCCCGAATGCAAATTCCTCGGAGGTGGACACCGCCACGATTGCAAATCTCGGAAGGTCCGGAACGCCACCACCGAAGAATCCCACGCGGAGCAGCCTCGCGCCATACAAGGTATGAATTTCGAAGAAATGAAGGCTTACTTCACAGATCTTATTGACACCGAAAAGAAGGCGTCAAAAGGCACAGTGGCATGAACGAACTGGGTGTTCATGTCGCTAGTAATAACAGATATTCTCTTCTTTCTGTGCAGGACATATCCAATGATGATGATACAGATAACTTAACCACGTCAGAGGGGCCCGAAAGGCTTGGCCGGGACGTAAAACCGGTGCTTAATTCCTCTATTCCCACTCCGACATCATCACCTGCCACAGAAGAAGAAGAAGAAATCCCAGATCTCATTGCCACCGAAGACGATGACGACGAACAGACGGAACCACCCGCAGTTCGTCTCCGTACCCTAAATCCCAAAAAGGAGATAAAACTACCAATCACGGTGTTTTTCGGCGCCAATAAACGAAACGCAGAAGCACTTGTGGACAGTGGAGCGAACGTCTCCTTCGTCGATCGACAATGGGCCCTACGACACCACGTGCCCATGCGACGACTCCCACGCCCTATCCCTGTCTACAACGTCGACGGAACAAAGAATTCCGCCGGCAGCATTACGCACTCTGCGGACCTCATTATCTCCTTCGACGGTCACAAAGAACAAATCAATCTCGAAGTAATGGATCTCGGAAGGAATTCCATGATCCTTGGACATTCATGGCTGAAGAAGCACAACCCTGACATCGATTGGAAAACCAGAACTGTGCGGATGACACGATGCACGGATCGGTGTCACAAGTCCACTTTCCTTCGTTGCGTCCACAAAGAGGAATTGGAAACGTTGCGGTCCTTCCTTCTTCGACAAGCGGAAGCAAAGAAGGATGAGAAAACGAAGCCAAAGGAGAAAACACCAGAAGAACTCGTGCCACCTGAATATCACGAATTTCTTCCCACGTTTTCAAAACACGCGTCGGAACGAATGCCCATACGGAAACCTTGGGATCACGCGATTGATCTAAAAGAATCATTTCAACCAAAGAAAGGACGTCTCATCCCACTCTCGGTAACAGAGCAAGAAGAGGTATCCGCCTTCGTGGAGGACCAATTAAAGAAAGGCTATATCCGTCCGAGCAAAAGTCCGCAAACGTCACCCGTATTCTTCGTTCCAAAGAAGGATGGCCGAAAACGCATGGTTCAGGATTATCGCTATCTGAATGAACACACGGTGAAGAACAATTATCCACTTCCCCTAATCTCCCAACTCGTTGATCGCCTCAAGGGCGCCAAGCTCTTCACCAAAATGGACCTCCGGTGGGGATACAACAACGTACGCATCAAGGACGGGGATGAATGGAAAGCCGCATTCACATGTCATCGCGGATCTTTCGAACCCCTTGTGATGTTCTTTGGCCTCTGTAACTCCCCCGCTACCTTTCAGACGATGATGAATGAGATCTTCGCTGATATGCCTGATGTGGTCGTCATCTATATCGACGATGTCCTCATCTTCACCAAAACCGATGACCAGGCGGAACATGACAAAATTGTTCTTGAGGTTCTTCGTCGCCTTCGGGAACACGATCTCTTCGTCAAGCCGGAGAAGTGTTTCTTCCGTGTCCGGGAGGTCGAATTCTTGGGTATGATCGTTACCCCTGATGGTATCAAAATGGATCCATCAAAGGTTTCCGCCATTCAGCAATGGCCCGTACCAACCACGGTGAAACAAGTACGCTCATTCCTTGGTATGGCAAATTTTTATCGCCGGTTCATCCAGGGATACGCTCAAATCGCTCGACCACTACATGATCTCACAAAGAAAGATGTACCTTTCATTTGGTCGGATCTATGCCAACAAGCCTTCGAACAATTGAAACAACATTTCACAACGGCACCAATTCTCGCCTTCCCAGATGATCAAGCCAAGTTCTGACTGGAAACAGATGCGTCGGACTACGCCACAGGAGCTGTACTTTCTACCAAGAAAGGGGAACACTGGCATCCCATCGCTTACGCCAGCCATTCCATGACACCGGAACAACGGAACTACCCAATTGCAGATAAAGAAATGCTAAGCGTCATCAACGCATTGGAAATATGGCGTCATTATCTCGAAGGAGCACGACACACGTTCGAAGTATGGAATGACCACGCCAATCTCCAATACTTCATGAAACAACAGGATCTGTCTCGTCGACAAGCCCGATGGGCATTGTATTTGTCCAGATTCAACATGACCTGGGTACACAAACCAGGTACTACTATGGGAAAAGCAGACGCGCTCTCCCGTCGGACAGATCATCAACAGCATGAAGAAGATAATAAAGGAATGGTTATGATTCCACCCACGGACATCCGTCAAGTATCCTTACGGACCAACGGAGATCACTTCGAGAGCGAAATCCGACAAGAGGTCAAAAAGATTCCTCCGTCAGATCTTGCTTATCTCGCGTCTACATATGGTGTAACGGAACAAAAGGGTCTCCTCCTGCATGACAACCAAATCTTTGTTCCTCTCACCGGCAATCTCCGATGACGTCTTATCACCGCACACCACGACTCTCCCGTCGCAGGTCATCCAGGTATTGCAAAAACCAAGGAACTAGTACAACGTTCCTATTGGTGGCCCAGAATGAATTCATTAATTGATGCTTACGTCGGAGCATGTGACAAATGCGCCTGACACAAACCGTTAAATCAACAAACCCCTGGAATGCTACAACCTTTATCCGTACCCGAGGGACCATGGAAAGATATATCCGTGGATTTCACTACGGATCTCCCTTTGGTGAACGGATGTGATAGCATTCTGGTGGTTGTCGATTGATTCAGTAAAGCCATGGAAATCGTCCCCTGTCAAAAGTCCATCTCCGCACTCCAAACAGCACAATTATATCTAACCCATGTATGGAAACACCATGGGTTACCTGACACAATTGTGTCCGACAGAGGACCACAATTCGCTTCCCAAGTCATGAAGGAGGTATGTGACAGATTACGGATCAAACCCCTTCTGTCCACTGCATACCATCCACAAACGGATGGACAAACGGAGCGAATGAACCGCGACATACAACAATACCTCCGGATGTTTGTCAATGAACGACAAGATGATTGGGTAGATTGGATTCCCATTGCTCAATTTGCCTATAATACGAAGCAACAGACGTCAACAAAGAAGTCCCCGTTCCAGGTCACACTACAATACGAACCCCGAATGGGTTTCGAAGCGCGGAAAGAACAGGCACCCGCAGCTGCTTCTTTTGTGGAACAAATCAAAGAAACATTGTTAATGGCACAGCGTCGGATGAAAGAACAAGCGGATAAACACCGAAGAGAAGTTGACCCTTATCAAAAGGGGCAAAAGGTTTGGCTCGCCACAGAAAACTTGCAGCTCACACGCGCATCAAAGAAGTTGACAGAACGATGGATCGGACCCTATCTGGTAAAAGAGATGGTCGGACCAAATGCGGTACGACTATTACTCCCGAAATCACTGAGAATCCACCCCGTTGTCAACATCACACGTGTCAAGCCCTACAAAGAACGACTCCCCGGACAACCCGTCGAACGACCTGGTCCGGTGGAAATAACGGAAGAACGGAACGCCGAGTATGAAGTCGAAGCTATCGTCGATTCGCGAATGAAGAACCGACGCTTCGAATATCTCGTACACTGGAAAGGCTATGATGAAACGGAGCGAACTTGGGAACCCGTTGCTCACCTGACGCATGCCTCGGATGCTATTCAGGATTTCCATGACTCACACCCTTCGGCTCCCCGACGACTCCGCATGACTCAGGCTGATTTCGCCAACATCTTTGCTTTTTGCGGAGCTCCAATCCCGGAAAAACCCGCTCATCTTTTGCCTTTTAATCGCCTCGAAGAAGTAGGGACAGACTAACACACCAATGGAGTCCCACTTTACCGCCTGGTCTCTACCCGTCATCACCTATCCTCCGTCCTCTCCTCTTCTTCCAATTGGCCTTGCTGGTTTCCTCCTCGTCCTGATCGCTCTTCTCGCCCCGCTGGCTCTCATCATCCCCATTACGGTAACCGTCGTCCTCCTTGCCATCATCATCGTCTTCTATCTCTGGCAATCACATCGTCTCCCGCTCCATACCGGTCTCGCATTTTACTTGGGCCAATACGGTATCATTTATGTTGAACGGTACTCCTTCACCCCTCCTCCTATTCCCTCCGCCGATCCAGACGCCTTCAAACCATCGGCCTCAGGATGGGATGAAGCCACTGCGAATCAAGCCTGGAATACGATGTGGGATCAACAACTCGCCCAGGAGTTGCCTCATAACGATGATGAAGACACCGCTGTCGATTGAGGACACTCGACCATAAGGAGGGGGTAGTGTTATGATCGTTCATTTTCTTCCCTTGTTCGTCCCTCCCTTTTCTTCTTATCTCTTGATCTTATCTTTCGCAGTCACGTGACATATGACGTCACATCGACTCACCTCGACTCATCATGACTCTTTCTGACTCATTCCGAGTCACGTGACAGGACACGTCACAATGACTCATCCTTGGTACCGCATGACTCCTCGCCACGTCATCCTGACTCACCTCGTACGCATTACACGTCATTGTGACTCATTCCTCTTTCCTCTTATGGACAGTTACTATACATAGTAGTTGGTCCGTGCACTGTAGCTCACAGTATATAAAGACCAATACATGTACCAGAGGACCTCAGTCTTGTCCTCTTGGTTTTCTCCCTACAACCAACATCTATCGACTCAGTCCTCCCTTCGTCTTCAAGTCTAAAGCCTGTGAGTATCGACCTAGGACAGCCTTCAGTGGCTGACGCAATCATTATTTGGTTGTTGGTCGCTTCAGCATGGTTTGGTGCCAGAGTACGAGGATGAGCTATATATGCACATCCCAGCCCTGATTGCTCTCGCAAACAATACGAAACACCGAGACAAGATCGCAGAGAGGCCGTGGAGAGAAAACGGCATAGCGCCCGCCGTGTGGCACGAGCGCCAAGAGCCCGTAATCGAGTTTTTCAGTGAGGAGGAAGATTGGTTGGGTGTCAAAATTGAGCAGGATGGCTTGGACGGGTAAGTCAATGCAGGCTGCAGGTGGCCACAGGGCTTATGTGTTGCAGTGACAGGAATGGGGCGACCTCACCCGAGTACGTATGGTGTTCACGCAGCATATACCTGCTCACAGCGTTGGACAGGGAGCCCAGCGATGCAGTAGTTGGCGGGCCTTTGGGGATAAGCGGGTAAGTGCAAAGTGGACTCGGTAACGCAATACTGAGCCTGGGCAGAGAGCTGAATGACGCATCCGCGGGTGGGCCGTCGGAGACAGGCAGGTGAGTGCAAAGTGGGTGGGGCGGTGCGGTACTAAGCCTGGACAGCGTCAGCATGGATCTTGGGGGGGAGGGCGGAGAGACTGTCCAAAGGCCGCCAACAATAGACCCAGCGCTCCTTTCCGGTGAGCAACCCAACCCGGTGTAAGTAGTAGCAACGTATGTGGCGGTTGTGTCTCATTCAGTGATAGGCAATTGGACAACGCAACAACACGCGACGCTGTTGATGCATACGTGAGAGGGGACATCGAAATCCCCGAAGTGCAAGGCCGTATCCAGGCTGCGCTAGGAAATGCCTATCAATGGGAAGTCTGGGGAAGGGCTGTGCAGGCATTGCACAGGGCTGGAGAGTCAGAGGAGCGAGGGACACTGACGGTGGACGAAATGTTCCGGGACTTTATAGCGCCAGAGCAGGGGCGTCTTGGCAATTTGGCCGCCATGAGGAAACCCAGGCTGTAAATATATCGCAATCGTATTGTTTTGAATGTCCGATAACGCCATGGTTAAAACCACCCCACAGCAACACAAACGCCGCCCTTCACCGTATGAGAGAAAAAAGGACAACAAGCCGTCCACTGGCATCGCAGCAGTCCATAAACGGCACTGTAGTTTCTGCGGTGGGAAAGTGAGGGACCGCGTACGCAAATGCGTCGAGTGTAAGGCTATCGTATGCGAGCAAGGGTCGCCAGACGGCAGGGGGTGCATTGGGTTCGGCACCGTGTACGAGCTAGTCCCATTTCTATGCATCCTCTGCGGTAGGAAAAAAACAACAGAGCCAAGGGCGAGCCCAGCGGTGAGTCTGCATTGCGCATATGCTGGACACACCGCCTGATAGTAGCAGTACGGCTCCACGGGCTACGGGGAACGCAAGCATGCCAGGCTCAACTGGCCGATGGTGGTGGTGGCCCTCCAGCTTGCTGGCAATGCCGATACCTTCATACAAGATGCACTCGCCCTCGATGTCAAGCACCTAGGAAATGACAATGTCAGTAAGCAGATTCAGATCGGGTTCTCCCTACTGAATGCAAAACGCAGTCGAGAATGGTGCAAGCTCTGTTAAAAAAATCTGGTCAAAGCACGGCGCAAAGGGAAATGGCGGAGGCCTATGGGTTCATCGAGAGCTCCATTCGGACTGGCTCCCCTGCCAATACGTTTGTCGTGGTCGACACACACACAGAAACGGATACTGGTTATTTGCAATATGGAGGGGGAAAAATGCAGCCTGACTTTGCACCCGCGTCGGAGGTCATCAGCGGGTACTGCGGGGAGGCGATGTTGAGGACGATGGAGGCAGCGAGTGTAGCAGCGCAGCAAAGCGGTGTGAGTGAAGCACCTCGTTGGTTTGATGACTCAACGTATTGCCGGGGTGGGTGGAGAGTATTAGTATTGGCAACGTGCGGGCAGGCATTTCGCATGGAGAACAGCTTCATAGATGTGAAGCGGATGGTCGAAAGGTGCCCTTCCCCCCTTACAAAGGTACCCATGGCTCACGACAAACCGTAGGGACGCATTTGATCTGGTGTTGGGCTTTGGTGGCCGAGCCACGATTCCAGGCCAGATTAGGCATGTTCTCGGTGCGGTGATCGAACGCCTTGGTGTCAACAAACGCAGCACTGACCTATGGGGTGCCATCATCGACGTGGCGTCCCAAGACCTCGACCTATTGCAGGCCACAAGCATTATTGCTGTATACCGAGAACGAGGGTCCAGTGCGGTAGAGTGTCGTGAAATTGGGTTACACTCGCCTTGTACAAGGCCCTGGGGCATCGAGTTTGACTCGTGTGGGAAGGATGGGTGCACGCCCAGATGGTATGAGTTTCACATGCGCAACAGCACCATGGGAGTCTCAGTGCAGTGTCGGCGGTGCGGCTGGATGTCCGAGGTGGTCACCAAGTCAGACGTGCGGGAGTATGTCTTTCCATTCAACAGCACGGTTCCAGACGTATACTGGCATGCATATCCTACATGCACAGCATTAGCCGCCATATTTGTCACAACTACGAAACAGAAGCGGGGTTGATACGTACTTTGATAACAATCACGACGTCCATGCTTTCCAATCTCCAGCTCCCAGAAAGTAGAGAGAGACAGACCCTGAAACTCGGTGGGCAGATGGGCAGCCCGCATCGACCTGATAACTGACACTGTGGCTTTAGTCATACCACTGAAAGCATCAAAAAACTTTTGTAGCTTCTGTGGCGATCTCACAGATGAATCGTGCTTGCTGGAATGCTTGGAATGCAAGGCCAAAATGTGCTTACAATCTGGCCGGTCTGTGTCAGGGTGTATTGAATTCGACACGCTTCAACGACACCAAGACTTCCTGTGCCTTGTCTGTGACCGGCGACGTGCAAGAAAGTTGGCTGACGGCGGCATGCGAGGTGATCAAACAGCTCCAGTAAGGACAGGGCAACACGTCGCTTGCAAACGCTGATGGATTGGACAGTACGGATTTAGCGGTTATAGTGACAGGCGGTATTCAAAGATAACCTGGCCCTTGGCTCTCATCGTCATTGAATCAGTCAGCAACAGTATCATCCGCGAGGCACTGCAACTTGATCTCCAAAACGAATACTTACCCAACAAGGACTGCGTACACACCCCGATCTTTTCAATAACTAAGCTGACGAGGCATAGCTGCATCTTTCCGATTTGGATTTGGATGACGATGCACAGATGACCGCAGACAAGGTCAGGTCTGCTTGCAGGTTCATCGACCACTCCATCAACTGGGATCTCCCAGCCAACACGTTTATCGTATTGGATGCCAATGTGGATCCAAACACAGGCACCTTTGGGGGGACGCTTGCCACCGACCTATTGCAAAAGCTGTGTGGGATGGACTTGGGCGTTCACCTGCTGCGTGCCAGCGAGACTGCGCAAAAGGGACCGATTACGCCCTGTTCCGTCTGGTGTGACGATTCGTCGTTGAGTAGAGGGGGTTGGAGTGGTTTGATCTCAGTCGTAAATGGATGGATGTTGTGCTACTGCCAACCATTTGATGATTTGGTGTCGCTGGTGCAAAGGTAGGTGCACGAAACGTCTCTGAGGGGATGCTGAATCCGTTTTGCAGTGGGCTTTTTGACTTCGTCCTTGCCTTTGGCGCGACGTCACTTTGGAGCACGGACCTTAGAAAATGCGTGAGTAGAGTTGTCAAGGGGATTGGAGTAGACAAGACGAGAGGGATATGGGACACCATCTCACATGCAGTAGCCCAAGATCGAACATTACTGCAGGCGACAGATGCAGTGGTCATCTACCGGGAGAGAGGCATCGCGCAGGTGGTCACCAGATGCATTGGCGCACACCACCCACCAATACGGCCTTGGGGGTTCCAATTCGAAGGGTGCGGCACTAAAGGGTGCTTCCCTCAGCCAACAGACCTCGTGGCAAAGAACAGCCATGGAAAGGTTCAACTCGTCTGCCAGCTGTGCCTCTGGAAATCTGTGTGGGTTGGTGAGCGGGATGTCTTAGGGTATTTTACCCCGATCAGCAGCAATACCCCGACTGTATATTGGCACAATTTTCCCGCCTCGCAGGAAGTCAAGGACTTGTTTATACGGCGTACGGAAGAGAAGCGGGAAAAATAAATACACGTACATACACCACTGCGTAACATTTACCCACGGTTGTCCAGCTTCTTCCACCACCATGGCCCCTTCCTTAGGCAAAGAGGCACAGAGGCAAGCAGCACTAATTGCTGGGTACGCGAGGGCCGTACCTTCTGATCGCATTCGACATCCTGCCTTGGCTCCGCAGATGAGCGAGGCCGACATGGTGGTCGACACGGGTACGTTGCCTAATTTTCTGATGCAGCACGACGTAGAGTCAAACCAGCAGGGCCATCACCATCCATCCCACACTCCGACTATTGCGGTATATGCTGCCGCCGAAGTGCCTCGCTGTCCCAATGCGCATCATGTTCAATCCAGGTTTGCATATCAGACACGCCGAGTGGTCAAACATGCCTCGTTTCTGACGCAGCATTGGGCGTCCTTTGTCCTGGTTGTGCGAGGAACCCGAAAAAACCTCAAGGAGTGGCAGCAGTCTACGAGGTAGGCGATCGCCTTATGGAAAGTGCTGGTACTAATCAAACCAAGGATTCGTCGTTGAATTTTGCTTCTGCGAAACACGCAAAGGCAACCTGGCCGCTCGTCCTCGTGACGCTGTCATTAGGTGGACCCGAAGACGGGTATCTCAACAGTGTGCTGAAGTCGCACCTCGAATATGGATTTTTGCCACAACCAGAAAATGTAGGAGCTCATGCTCTCGTCTTGTTGTCTCGACTCACAGCTCCAACATCAGTTTTGTTTTCACTCTGTACCTCTTGCCATTGGCGGAGCAATGCGAACTCAATCCATGCTTCGTCCTGCGGTTGAATTTGTTGAACAAACGCGACACCTCCACCACCCTGCGAATATATTCCTCATCGTGCAAACCGGGTACGATTCGGCCAGCAACTGCTGGGTGTATGGAGCAGATGAGCGAGGTCTGATGTACGCCACACTCCCCGACCTCATCGACGGGTTCATTCCTCTGTCACTCTTAGTTCAGCAACGTCCCAACCCGGTGGGAACTCGTGGTGGGTGGCGTGGGCTGTTCTTGGTCAGTCTCATGCTGGTGGCTGCAGGACGTGACCTGCAGAGCGAGGTCACACTTTTATGTGAAGGGTGAGTATGATCATACAGGCACACCACCAACTTATCGCATTCGCAGCAACCGCTTTGACTTTATCGTGGCAGTCTCTCCACGGGCACACGCTGTACGTGATGCCTACGAGTTCATCACCACCGTCGCACAACAGATTGCTCTCGATCCACCTGGATTGGGGGCAAATGGTGCAGGTCTGGTGTCAGTGTGGGATGCAGTCACGTCGGCTGCATTCTCCAACCCTGGCGTGGTCAACCAGACGCCTATCATGGCCGCTTTTAGAGTCGATGGTATGCGCGTCGAGTGTCGTCGAATCGCACAGCACAATCCGCCATTCACTGGCTTCGGGGTTGTATTTGATTCCTGCCAAAAGGGGTGCACGGTACAGCCGTCAGATGTTGTGATTCGCACGAAAGGGGATGCCGTTCGGGGTGTGTGTGTCAAATGTGGTTGGAGATCGTCGTGGGTGCGGTCAGCTCAAATCGATGGGCTGTTTGAACTGGGATCAGGCGTATTCTGGTACCATTTCCCCCCTTCTCATTCTTTACGCAATGCCCTTGTGTCTTTGTCGAACGCTTGTGCTTAGATTGATCGTTGATTGGGGTAAATGTTTTAGTATGATGTACCATTTATAGCGATATGCTCATGGATCTATATTGTCGATCGATTGATTGCCGATATTATGTAAATGACTTCATCTGTGTGTAGTAGTTACCGAGTTGATGAACCTTTGACTGGTTCGCCATGTTCTCTCGTCAACGCACCCTCTCAGAGCTATGTTGCCTCACCGACGACGATCCAGGGTACATACAAGGAAAAGTGTTTATGGTTTGGCCTTTTTGCAACCATTTACATCGCATCGAGCTCCAGATTTTGGAAAATTCCGTATACTACCGCTTTCCAGTTGAGATTCATTGCACAGATGAGCTTACATTTCGCCCTCAAGAATACATCTCCCTTGCTCTCAAACGGGCCCAGGTCATTCCGAAGGAAGAGACAGACCCCACAACTGCAGTTCCAGCTCTTGTACGGTTTCCGGACACTGTGGCATTTAAATATTTAAGCGGCACGAATGCTGGTAAAATAGTGGACACTCATAAAGGTGAGCGTACTTTGTTCATTACTTCACTCAACATTGTAACTCTTATAGAGAGCGGCACTGAATGGTGGGAGCCTGGTACCATTCCGACAGTGACACAAACTGTTGAATCCAATGCTTGCCCCAACCATGACACGTCTGCAGTCAAGTGGGTGAGGTTTGACCTCCCAGACAGTCCCCCAAGCAGTTCCATGGCTCCGTGCGGTGCAATTCCTACGGTGTACTGCAATTCCTGTCAGCTTCAACCTGCAACACCCTCTGTCACGACGGCAGGTCGCTCTTCAAGAAAGAGGTGGCGCAAACAGCAAAGGCGTAGCAAAGAGGGCAGTGGCAATCACCTTCGTAAGTCAGACATCCGTATTGTTCTTTATCTATGCAGTCAATGCGACTGTATTGATCTCCCCACCAGCTCGTGTCGACGCAATTCATACAGGTGATGGCAGTTCCTCGACAACACCCAATGTATGTTTTGACCTCGCATGCTGTTTATGCAACTTGACCAATAGTATCAGGGCGACTGCTTCGTTCGACTCAGTGACCTTCGAAAGGGCTACTCTCGAGCCAATGTTGTGGGACTCGTGGGTCTTGCTGCCCTGCCGAAAAGAATGAAAACGAACGGTGCCTGAATCACCTCTCTCATCCTGCGATTAGCTTATCGTTGGTACCTTGATAGATTGGCACTGCTCATTCAGTATTATCGACCCATCCAACGCCAACTCTCCACTGAAACACACGACGGTCAGCTGCTTCCAGAAGAAATACGTCGAGTGGCTACCCCAAGTAAAGACAGGCGATATTGTCATCCTACGCAAAGCCAAGGTGGGTCAGAATGCGGCTATATGCACATATCCGCTCATTGCACTCACTCTAGGTCGTAGAGCTGAATGGAGTCATATCTCTGACAGGCTATGGCGACACCTTGCTATGGGGCGTCTATGATCCAACAACAGGCTCCGTTCATTCCATAGACCACAGGGCTGCTCCTGAGAAAGAGGTGTCAGACCATGGGAGGGTATTCTCTCCCTACTTGAAGCCTCCGTCAGGTGCTCCCGAGCCTGTACTCTGCAAAGCGCTAGCAGAGTTCTTGGAATTTAACAGAGGGTGGGATGCACCTGTAGCACCTCAGAGAAGGCATCTTTTCATCTCTGAAGCCTCGCCGGACCGTCCACCAAGTGGCTTTTTTGACTGCACAGTCGAGGTAGTTACCCTTTGTTTCACACCCCTTCAGAGACTCATCCTACAAGGTGGTTCACAAATGTTACAGAAGCGACGGTGCTTGCATTGTATATGTTACCGACTACACTGCAAACCTGCTAGGAAACCCTTTGAAAGCGACATGGTGCCAGGCCAAACTCTCTCAAAGTATACTTCAATGCGAAATGAAGAACGATGCGAGGGCAGTCGCTGAGAAGATGAACCCAGGCCAGTACTGGTACTTGGCTAACGTGCGAGCGAAATGGAATTCCACACATTCCATGGAGGGTGTTGTGCAGCTGGTAGAAAAGGTGAGACCGCTGGACGAAAGGATGCCTGAGGGACAACCACATCTTGAAGCACTTTTATCGTGCGTATGGGATTGTAGCCCATGCACGCAAACTAATAGATTCTTTAGAAGGAAGAAGGCGTGTTTGGGTCCAGGAAATCCAACCATGATGACCTTTCCAGAGATGTGCCTTAAGGAGGCTCTCGCACGTCCAGCTCCCAGCGTATTTAGCGTACCAGCTCGCATTGTGGACTACTATCCATTTGATCTTGAAGACGCCAGTGTCTTGTGTTGCAGCAAGTGTGGACCAAGGTAATACTCTCCCCTTCCTGCTCCATATCCCACATACACTCACCATTTCCCTAGCTGCTCTTTTGAGGGAGATTATTGCACAGCATGCAGTGAGGGACTGCATGGAAATGGGGAGTGGCTTTACTGCATGTTCGTTTTATTGGAGGATAGGCAAGGGGAGCAGACCATAGCGTCATTGTCAGGAAACGAGGTGGGTCCTTTATTACAGGCTCTACTGGTTTAATGCGGTACATACATTGCAGTGTGAAGTGCTCCGAGGCATTGGCGCAACAGACTTTCGCCACGACCTCAAAGCGTTCAATACCTTTCTGAACAAGGTAGACCCTTTCATAGGTAACCTTAGAGAGGTTCATGAGGCTTGGGGACGAAATGAGGAAAAAAGAATTGAATCCCCGACCTTGATGTTTAGCGTTGAAAGCTGGGTTATCCAGGGAGCAGAGAAGGCATATGGTGTCCTGGATTGTACGCCTATATAGACCAACTGTGTGTTACATCAGCGTCACTTGGCATCCAACGCCATTTCACACCCAAGAATGTCTTCTCCCAAAATCCCTGCTACATCTCTTGAAGAAGAGAATGAAACTCTCAGCGACTACGTGGCTGATCTTGAGGAAGAGCTCCACGCAATGAGGCTAGAATTCCGATCGCTACGCAACTATCTGATCGACTATGATGCCACTTCGACTGCAGAAATCAAACGGCTACGCTCTACAGTTGACCGGGTGACTGTGGAGCGTGATATTGCTCAGTACGTGGCCCGGAAGATAACTTGAACATGCTGATAGGTCAACATGCAGAGAAGTTTACAAGGACCTCTTAGCCAGGTTCGAGGCACTTGAAAAACACTCCTTCCCAG
This sequence comes from Boletus tylopilopsis, assembly GCA_038093875.1. NCBI lineage: Eukaryota > Fungi > Basidiomycota > Agaricomycetes > Boletales > Boletaceae > Boletus > Boletus tylopilopsis. The sequence goes on along the minus strand of JBBPTB010000417.1, from coordinate 5,789 downwards.
AATCACCTCTGTCTGAGGATGGACTGCTGGATAGAAAGAGAAGATGTGCTTACAACGTACCAAATCCCGCCATGATGACAGTAAGCCAGTCATTTTTGCATACGGTCCAAAGATGACATCCGTCAATGGTGATGAAACCTAGCCAGGTGCAAAATGGATGTGCAATGATAACACCATTGCCTTGAACGCAGCTACAGTACGAATAGCAAGGTATGCACTATTCCATCACCTCATCACCGTTATCGCAGGAAGTAAGGTTGGATAGATCATTGGGTTAGCCTGGGTTTAATCAGCTTATGCCGTTGGGTCCAACTCTCGACTGCATTTGAATCAAGTCAGACAAACACAAATGCATCGGTTGGTTGGTTTACATTAGACATCTGGCTACCCTTCAGTCCAATGGCATTAGATGTGGACTGAACATGGGCATCGACTGATGTACTATACGCGGTGTACAACCCGCTATAATTCAGTGCGTCAGCATTATCCAGCCAGTAGGCTTTGGTTCACCTCGCGGCAACACTAAATGCAACTTTGGTTCACAGCACACACGGTGTAAATGAGCATTGCATTCGACAACTCCAGCCTCTTGGGTTGCTAGTACTTGCGGATGCTCACAATAACTGCCAGGGCACGCCGGCCATGCAGGTGGTGTCAGGGCTTCAGCCTTCAATGTCATACCCACTCATACTTCCATCTCCATTCTCTTTCTCTTTCTTCCCCAATGTTGAGCTGGTCTTTTGCCAGGTATGGTGTCGTCCCTGTTCTTCTCAAGTATTTATGTAATATGGTCTTTTGTTTGGCCGCCAGTTCACCACCACCCTTAGGTCAGCTCCTTCACTTCAAGTTTGACCACCGTTCTGCCATTGGACTTTCTATGTAATTTATCCCTCAAATTCCTCATGAAGTTCCCATGTGTACGCACGCACACACTCAGCCTCGTGTCCTCCGCTTTGTTGGGCTCTGAAGAGTTAACACTGGAAAACTTACATAAATGTCTATCTCTAGAAAGGAACTGTGGTCATCTCGGCTGCAGGCAACGCTCAATTCACTCCCTGCAAACTCAACGCATCCCTGGTAAGTAGCTCTGTCAATTTTCCAATTGACGGCTTTGGCGCTGTGGTATCTGAATCCATTCTGCCTGACTCCTAGGACCTAGGACTGTGGCATCGCCAGAGTGCAGTGTTTGAGTGAAACCAAGATGGTACAGTTTCACAGTCAGAGCAGCTGGACCTATGTCATTCATATGCACAGTGGCTCTTGCAGGTTCGCGCTTTACTCCAGTAATGGTTCCCTCACTGAATTGCTTTTCTAGTCAGGTCACGCTTATCAATGTTCCTGCTTGGACAAGCTCACCGCCACAGGAGAAAAACTGGCTCGTGGCAGGGTCCAACTCGACCTACAATAAATCCTGTCTTCATCTCACAGAGAAAGAAGTTGCTAGGTGCGTCCGTGCAGGAGAAAAGTCCATCTTCAGGCTCAATGTATGTCATTATCACCCCATTCCCCCTACCTTTGACTATTTGCCTAGGCTGACAGGCTTCCCGATTGCATACCAGCACATGTCCTTGTCTTTGGTGATTTGTGGGGTGGCAGGCTTCTCTGCCAAGAAACCCTGTTCTACTCAAAATCTGACTTATTCCCTACTTACCACCTCACTTTCATTGTCAATGACCATGAGATGGGTATCTCCCATGTGATTTGAGGAGAGGTGAGTCCATTCTGTCAAATTCAACGCTACCTTACACAAAGGCCCTTCAGGAGTGGCTTCCGTCTGGTCCTTTGCACCTCCACTTGTACTCTTGCCTTTCGCTCAAGCCACTCTGGTTTGCTCATCTGACCTTGCACATGCGTCCACAAAACCTACATGTTCTCAGCGCACTGGTACCAAAACCTTGATCGGAACCAAGTTTGTCACCTGTGGCATCTTGCACTTCAAGCGGTCCTTACCATTGAATCAAACAGTACATGCACATAGAAAAGATTCCAGGCGGGTGGATTGAAGAATTGTGTGCACAAGAGGTGGGGTTTTGGCTAGCAACTTAGGTTGCTCGATCACTTTGGGACAAGTTGGTCGGAAAACCCAATTGAACTGTCTAAAAATGGCAATGCCGAGTGCCGAACATTATTTAGTTAGTCATACCATGTCTCGAACTTTCCCCACGGAAAACTAGGATTGCTCAATCACTTTGGGATGAGTTGGTCAGAAAACCCAACTGAACCATCTAAAAAAGGCAATGCCGAGTGCCGAACACAGATTGTTCTGATCACTGAGTATACCTCCGTCAGCAATACCGTAATGAATATATCCACATTTGTAAGTCAACGGATTCTTCAATTGGTTGTGATTCTCACTCATCCCGAGTGTGCCCTGTCACCGTTCAATTCCTACTATGCCTCCATCACCTTCATCACTCTCCTCCTCCCCTGTCCGACCGTGAGGATTTCCTCTAGTCACCGGCTGTTAGTATCTATGTTCATGGGATATGTCCATGATCCCTCTCCCAACCTATGAAGTGCTCATTTCCTATATAACAGGTCACTTATACCGAGTACATTCCATTCCATCTCTCTCTCTCTCTCTGGCCACCACCCATCACCAGGTGGGTATAGATGTGCTCCTTGTGTTTGCTAACCGGGCATGACATTTTTGTCATGATAGTGGGATTCCCACTTTAGGAAGAGATGATTGGGAAACCCAACTGAACCATCCATAAGAGGCAACGTGAAGAGCTCACAGGTTACTAATTACCTTAGTCAAACATGTTCCCTTCCATCTTGTTAATAGCATGTTTGGGAGTGCCCTGATGCTGGTGATAAAGGCATGCATTAGTTCAAGCACAAATAGGTATGCATGGAACCGGGATTCCGTTCCTTCCGTTCATTTCCGTTGCACCGGGAGGCATCTCAGCCAGGGAATGAAATCCAGGTGACCCTTCGATTTCCTTTTTCAAACCAGGACTAATATTAATAACACAAGTTTGATGAAGCTGCTAATCTGAAACTGTGCTCTCTAAAGGAAAAGGTTGGGGTTTTTTCTCTCTAAATACTCACAGCACCACAGAAAGGCCTCGATGGCATTGTGAAAGCACCCTGGAGCCTCCACCTCTGAGGTCGCCCACTCAAGATAATCCTCAAAGGTTCTTCCAGGTACTCCCAAGTCCCGTCGCATCCCCCCTAGGAGCTCAGGCTTTTGACCGGCTATGAAGGTGGTTTTGAAAACCACGAACTGGAAAGGACACTTTTCTCCTGAGCCTGGAACGTAGCGTTGGTGACATTCTGGCCCCTCCCCGTTCCGGTCACCCTGCGGAAGGCCACAAGTGAAGCAATATCGGTACTGCTTGAAGATGAACTGCTTCCTGAAGGAATTATACCTCGTTCCATGGGTCTCCAGGTTGGAGCAAGGGTTGGGGAAATGTTCGGGGGAGATCTGCTCCGCCTCCAACAGGTGCGCCATACATTTCCCAGCCAAGATGGGCACATACTTGTTCAGCTTTTCGGTGCGTGAGATCCTCTGTCGCTTGATCCATAGAGCTTGAGCAGCTCTCTTCTCAGACGTACCCTGGGGCTGGGATGGATTGGTTTGTAGCATGGCTTGCACCTTGGACCGGCTCCACGTCGCATCGGTCTGTCGGGGCAGGTCGGCCAAGGTCACGTTCCTAAACAACCCGCTGGTGCTCTCCGGTCTCCCCAGGTCAAGACGAGGAGGATGAGTACCTTCCTGCTCTCTCAGCTCCCAGAGCAGGGATGCATTCAGGTCCGGGGGCACGTATTGGTCCTCACCCTCCTGGGAGAGGGAGGACTCCAAGTCCTGCAGGGATAACCCGGATCAACCTCAACTCTTCAAACAGCAATGGGACTCACCTGGAAAGCTCTGGCACCCCCCCGTGAGGCCCACGGTGCCCCAGAGAAAGAAGATGGGGGTTGCTGGTCTCCATTCAGTAACTCTATAAGCTGATGACCAGAGGTGAGAGCCTCACCCTTGTGCTCCTGTTCTGAACGGAGCTGATGGTTTGAAAGCTTGTAATCGGTTGAACGAGCGGCACCCTTGGCCTGACCGGACCAGGGACTTCCTTGCTGGCGGCAAGGATAGCGCGATGGATTGGGTCGCTGGGGTTGCAGACGTCACAGGCAACCCGTCGGGGACGCTCCGTACATCTGTAGGCAAGGTCCATGCCATCGAACGCCCTGCCAGCAGAGAAGACCCTGCACTCATTGTCGTTCCCCAGGACCACCCTGGAGGCATTTCTGGAAGCCAGATCACCCCTCAGCGCTTGTCCTGACTTCTCCGTGTCAACCACCACAGCATAGGATCTCTTTCCATCCCTCCCGGCCCGACCGATCATCTGCGTCGTGACCAGCAACCCATACTCAGGGTTCTTCATCACCACGAACCTCACGTTGGGTCGGTCAACACCCTGAGCGAATCCGGTGGTGCAAGCCATCACCTTGGTTTCTCCAGAGTCCCATCGCCTAATGTTATCCTCCACCGTGTCATCTGGTTCATGCAGGTCGCTGTGGTATCTCGCACACCCAGATTTGCCAGCAAAGTCCAGCAGCTCCAGCTTCCCATTGAAAAAGACAAGCATTCTCTCTTCCTCGTCCAACATTCCTTGCAGGCATTCGGTGATTCTGTGTAGGGGCTGGTCATCGGCGGTAAAGGGCAGCCTAAGGTAGTGGAGCCCTATTTCTTCACGGTCGGTTGGCCCTCTGACCAAGTTTACTGCTCGCTGCTCCAGGCCAAAGGGCTTCAGGAGTTGGTCGGTCATCGAGGGGGGGCAGGTGGCAGAGAGAAGGACTATTTGGGCGGAAAGCTGGCTGCATTGCGTCGCCAAGGTGTCCCACTTGGGCTTGTGGTTGGGATGACATCTAACCATGTCGTGGAACTCGTCAATGAACACTCTCTTGATCTTTTTTCCGATCGGGTGTGCCAGAAGACTGAGGGAGGGGGGGAGTCAGGTCTGGCACTGAGGGGCAGGGTGGAAGGGACCAACTACTTGCCTTTGAAAGACCTCGGTCCCCATGTGCTCGACCTGCAAGAAAAGGTTTTGCACCCCCTCCCCCACCTCCTTTGACCAGCTATAGTTGTGACAGCGAACGCCGGCCTTCACGCATCGGCGGTACTGCTCCTCCATCAGGACCCTAAATGGACAGATCACGAGGGAAATTCCCTCCAGGCCAAGCAGGGGGGGAACCGTCCACAGTAGGCTCTTTCCCCCTCCGGTCTTCATCACCACCACCATGTCTCTGCTATCCTTGTTCATGATGGCCATCAAGGCGTCCATCTGCTCCCTGCTCTTTTCCCTGGCTTGGGAATTTCCTAATGCGAGCCGGATGCCGGCACGAATGGACTCCTCGGAATGGTGGCTGGAGCTCTCCTCCCTCCGCAAACGCTTTTGGGGGGCCTCGGATCGTTCAACCTCCAAGTCAAGGTCCTGGTCAGACTCAGAGTCCTCGGGAATCGCTCTCTTTCTTCCACTGGCGGCAGGGCTTGACTGAGGGAAGGGTAGGCTGGGCGGCGACGACTTTGGCTGGACCTTGGCTGAAAGTCCGGGAGAAGGGGTGGGGGACAGCTCCAGCTCTGATAGAGTGAGGCCCCTGAAGATGGCATTGGAGGTCTCCGGGAATTTTGTCACCGTCCCCTGCCAGGCGGAGGCCTTCTGGTGACCGGTGGCCCAGGCATCCTCTGAAGGGGGGCCAAGGGAAGGCGTTGCCTCCACAAGCACCACCTCCTCCGATGAGCAAGAGGGGGCATGAGGGGGGGGAGGGACAGGGCGGGGAACGTGTCG
>JBBPTB010000416.1:0-21147 GCA_038093875.1 Boletus tylopilopsis | reverse complement strand
TCATGTGGGAGAGGGCATAGGTGACCTTCTTCCTGTCAGTGTTGTATATGTCTTTGTTGGTTTCAAGATAAAAGGAGACAGTGAGGAGCCAAGGTTGGGCCTTGACAAAGTCTCCATCAAAGGGTTCAGGGGTGCCAAGGTGTAGCTCCACTGGTTTTGAAGAGGACATGGTGGGAAGAGGTGATGGTGGGATGATGGGGTTGTATACATGTCATGGTGGGATCAGGATCAGGGGAGGGGGAGGGGGAGGGGCAATAGGAATCTGTGGTAATCCCCAGGTATCAGTGGAGAGGGAAGGAGGAGGAAGGGAAGGGGCAACTGGGGTGGTTGGGTCTAGAGGTTCTGGATCTGGAGTGATGGTGTTTGTCAAAACCAACTCATCTGAGCTGTTCAAAGCTCTACTATCCACGATCATTTAATCCAACCTCATCCTATCCTTGTTATGGTTTTCCTTGGTTGCCGGACCAGACCCGCCGGAACCCCTGTTTATTTTCCTTGTTCTTCACCATTCGCCCTTGATGGACAGGACACGCTTACGCCCTGAAGGCCTGGCAGATGCCTTCCACCCTAGGGAGCTATGGAGCTCGCCTACGCAGTACTCATTGGAGGAGTACACCACCGACTTGCCGTTGTCCGCTAATGGCCATGCATCCCTGAGGAGGGACACCCCCCTACCCTAGACCCTCCTCCTCTTGTTACACGATGCCTCCCCTGATGCCTAGATCTGGGGCATGACTCACGACGACTCACCATGAGTCCTGGTTGTGATAGGCAACCCTTAGACCACCACATGGATGGTAGTATTCCCATGTCGGCTAGGATATGTTCCTGATCCACTGTTGCTATGCTCGCTGATCCTCATATACCCGGACAGTGGATCTTATTACGACAGTATTCCTTCTTGCTGTGGAGCACCACTCTTGACCCTCCATACAGCCATGTACGCCTGATGGACTCGTCTCACCATCTAGGGCCTGTGTCAGGCTAGGTTGACATTTCACCTAGCCTTCCTATTTGATCCCATTGATCCTTCATGATCCACTTCCGCTCTTCTTGACAGTGGGATCCCATTCAGCCCTGATGGTCTTACACCATTCAGGTATAACCCTTCATCCCCTTCCTGATGTGGGAAGGCCCTTGTTCCTCATTAGGAGGACGCCCTTAGCCCAGATGGTCTGTGCACCATTCTGGTATAGTATATAGACCCAGGGTACTAGCTAGAGATTGCTAAGCTAGTTCTACGCCTGTATCACTGCAATAGTCGCTGCCCTTAGGTGGGCCTCTGCAATCTTACTTGCTTCACTGGTGTACTTGTGCTAGGACGTCAAGACCTCGTCCCTCTTGACCTCGCTCGCATTTCAAGCCCACCTCGCTCTACTTAGAGTTGAGCTTGTTGTAGGTCACACCTTAGCTGGTCGTCGGCCTTACTTTGTGTACAGGACGCACACTCCGCTGGGCCTCTTGCTCGCAGTGCACAAGGTTTGCCTTCGGTCTACTATTGATCTGACCTCCTCTCAACTTGCGTTTATTCCACCTGGGCATGTGCTCGCAGTAAGTGTAACAATCCTAATCCACCTCTCCTTTCATTCAATCCAATATCCTACCGGATCCGAATTGACATCTGGATACCTGGACTCAGACCAGATACACTCAGACTCACTTGTACATATTATACTTTGTGTCCTATCATTTACCTTAGTGTCGGATACCATTGGGGCTGTATGAACATGCCTCCACACTAGTATAAAGTCTGTCCTTTCTCCCAGGACTCCCCTTAGTCATTTCCACCCTCTTGGGCAGTGGCTGAGGTGAGTATCTTACCTGTTACTTTACTACTTTAGCTAATCCATGTAGTTGGGCACTTCCTGCCCCTACTTAGTTTTCACAGTGTTGTCACCCCACTTGTGTCTGAAGAGGTCTTCATTGGGGTCAGGGGAGTCTGAGGAGTCAGAGAACAGAGGAGGGCTGGTTTGTCTAAAGGAGGTTCTGCCCTGGGCACAGGCAAGAGCTCGATGGTGTTGAGAAATGGTGGCTTATGTGATAGTAGCCATTCAAAGAGTTTGTTATGATCGTTCATTTTCTTTCCTTGTTCGTCCCCTTCTTTTTCTCTTATCTCTTGATCTTATCTTTCGCAGTCACGTGACATATGACGTCACATAGACTCACCATGACTCATTCTGAGTCACGTGACATGACACGTCACAACGACTCATCCTCGGTACCGTATGACTCACGCCACGTCACCCTGACTCACCTCGGACCCTATACACGTCATTGTGACTCATTCTTCTTTCCTCTTATGGACACTATCCATACATAGTAGTTGGTCCGTGCACAGTAGCTCACAGTATATAAAGGCCAATACATGTACCAGAGGACCTTAGTCTTGTCCTCTTGGTTTTCTCCCTACAACCAACGTCTACCGACTCAGTCCTCCCTTCGTCTATAAGTCTAGCCTGTGAGTATCGACCTAGGACAGCCTTCACTGGCTGACGCAATCATATTTGGTTGTTGGTCGCTTCAGAGTTCAGCTTGGGCTTTTGTTACACTTGACTCAAGCATAGCCCAGATGAATGATTAGAGGGAATAGGATCAAGGGTTCAGGGTCATCGGATATACTATCACAATGAGAGATGAGGAGTTCTGAGGAATAGCATCCACTCAAACAGTAGGACAATGACTGAGGGAGACAAAGGCAAGAGGAATCAGGTATATTCTGGGAGCCCAAGCTAAAGTATCAGCGGGGGGTTCCAGGGTTTATATACTAATACAAGTGTTCAATAACTAAGAATGAATAGAACATCATAGAACATTGAAGAAGGATCATGTGACTGGGTGAGTCATCATGAGTTTAGAAACAAGTCATCAAGTGATGCTGCTATGGTTTTCCCTGGTTGCTGGACCGGACCCACCAGAACCCTGTTTGTTTCTTCATTTTCCTCACCATTCATCCTTGATGGACTGGACATGCTTACACCTTGAAGGCCTGGCAGACACCTTCCATCCTAGGGAGCTCTGGGAGCTTGCCTATGCAGTACTCATGGAGGAGTACACCACCGACTTGCTGTTGTCTGCTAACAGCCACATGTTATCCCCTAGGGATCTTTGTCCACAGATTGCCTAGCCAGATCCACCCTTGAAGAGGGACACCCGTCAACCCTAGACCCTCTTCCCCTTGTTACATGACCACTCCCGATGCCTAGATCTGGAGTATGACTCACGACGACTCTTGACAAGTCATGGTTGCTACAGGCAACCCATAGACTGCCACACAGATGAGAGTGTTCCCATTGCAGCTAGGATATGTTCCTGATCTGCTATCATGACACTCACTGATCCTCGTACACCTGGACAGCAGATCTTATTACCATACCATTTCCCTCTTGCTGCAGAGCACCATTCTTGACCCTCCATTCAGCCCTGTATGCCCAATGGACCTTTAGCCATCTAGGGCATGTGTCAGTCAAGGTCCACGTTTCACCTTGACTTCCTATTTGATCCCATTGATCCTTAGTGATCCTTGTCTGCTCTTCCTGACAGCAGGATCCTGTTCCACCCTTTGCCCCCTCTCTGATGTGGAAAGGCCTTTGTTCCTCTTTAGGAGGACACCCCTAGCCCTGATGGTCTGTGCACCATTCAGGTATAGTATATAAACCCAGAGTACTAGCTAGGAGCCTTAAGCTAGTTCTACACCTGTTGTACTGCAATATTCCCTGCACTTAAGTGTGCCCTTGCAATCCACTCACTTTACTGGTGTACTGGTGCTAGGACATCAAGACCTTGTCCCTCTTGACCTTCACTACCATTTCAAGCACTCCTCACTCACCTTAGGAGTCAAGCTCATTGTAGGTCACACCTTAGCTGGTCGTTGGCCTTACTCTTGTGTACAGGATGTGCACTCTGCTGGGCCTCTCATTTGCAGTGCACAAGGATATCCTTCGGCCTACTATTGATCCAACCTCCTCTCAACTCACACTCATTTCACCAGGGCATGTGCTTGCAGTAAGCATAACAGATGCTGTACATGGAAGGTTCTGGAAGGAAGCAATGACAAAGCAAATGATAAGGGGACATTAGTCATGGGGAAGAGTCATCACAGGAGAAATAGAAAGATAAGTCCAAAAGCAGGAAGTACAGTGACTCCATAAACTGTTGCAATAACTAACCCTAATGCAGTGCATGCAGCGCACTGCAGGCACCCGTGGGAATCATGCTTAGCCTTGGTGGGACGGAATATAGCACTGTCCCCTGGCTACCATATGGTCCCTTTATCATGTGATTTGGCTCAGGGGTCATTGAGATATTACCATTTTAATCCAGCAATATCATTGCAATAGTTTTTTCACTTTTGATTTGGATGATGGGTTCTCCATGAAATCCAATGATGTTTGATTTTTTTTGGTCATAAAATGATGATCCCTATATATCCATTATGTCTGAGTTGAGACATTCCCACGCCTCTTGATTCTCAACCACCACCATCATGCGATCCCTCTGTATCACTCAAAAGAATACAATCCTCACTATGCTTGATTCTGGCCACTCTGCTCATTCCATTGCCTCTGCCACTGGTATCCATGCCTCCACCATATCCAGACTTTGCTCCAAGCAACATTCTGAGCTTCAGAAGTCTGTTGGAGGTCACCCATCCAAGCTTTCTCCTACCAATGTCCAACATGCCATTCATTTGATCACCAGTTGCAAGGCTGAAAATGCTGTCCAAGTCACCAAAACCCTCTCCAACATCATCAACCAGCCTCTCTCCCCCAACACTGTCCATCAACACTTGAAAAAGTCTGGCATGAAAGCTGTGGTAAAGAGAAAACACCCTCTCCTCTCTGCTAAGCATTGCAAGGCACATTTGGATTTTGCTTATGCTCACAAGGATTGGACTGTAGAGGATTGGAAGAAGGTAGTATGGTCTGATGAGACCAAAATCAATCACTTAGGGTCAGATGGGTGCAAATGGGTGTGGAAAAAGGCAGGTGAGGGGCTCAGTGACAGGCTAATTCAAGGAACTGTCAAATTTGGAGGTGGTTCTTCGATGATGTGGGGCTGCATGACTTGGCAGGGAGTTGTCTATGCTACCAAGATTGATGGTAGGATGGATGGGGACCTTTACCTTCAGATTTTGAAGGATGAACTGCAGGAAACCCTACAGTATTATGGTCTCAATCCTCCTGACATCATCTTTCAGCAGGACAATGACCCCAAGCATATTTGCAAGAAGGTCAAGGAGTGGCTAGAGGAGCAGGAATTTAGGACTATGGTGTGGCCTGCACAGTCCCCTGACCTCAGTCCCATTGAACATGCCTGGGGTATTCTCAAGAAGAAGCTTGCAGCCTATCCACAGGCCCCTAAAGGAATGGAGGAGTTGTGGGAAAGGGCTCAGGTGGAATGGGAAAAGATATCAGTTGAGGAGTGTCAGAATTTGATTGAAAGCATGCCTAGAAGGATTCAGGCAGTGCTTAAGGCAAAAGGAGGCTATACCAAGTACTGAAATACCCCAATACCCTTTCACAAATCAAAAGTGAAAAAACTATTGCAATGACATTGCTGGATTAAAATGGTGATATCTCAATGACCCCTGGGCCAAATCGCATGATCCAGGGACCATATGGTAGCCATTGGACAGTGCTATATTCCGTTCCACCAAGGCTCAGCATGATTCCCACGGGTGCCTGCAGTGTGCTGCGCACACTGCGTTAGGGTTAGTTATTGCAACAGTTTATGGAGTCACTGTATGGCTGTGATATCACACTGTTCAGGTTGCATGTCAGTAAAGGATGGTAGCATGTACTTGTAACAATTCAAAATAAAATGAAAGTATCCTGAGCAATGGGCCAGAATAGGGGCTATCTGCAGATTATTGTATGACATGACATGACTGGTTATAACTAGTTTTCAGACCAGTCTTTGGAGTTTCCTGAATTTTGAAAGACTAGACCTATGTCTCTTTAAAGTCTCGGAAATTGGAAGTCTGAAAAAGACCTTCAAACACTATTAACAATGCCCAGTAAGATTTGTAGTTCAATTCTTGATGTTCTTTTCAAGGACTGGCACCTTCAAACATAATTAAAATATCAGATATTTAAACACTACTGGAGATGGTATCTTAAGCCATGTGTTCAGGTTAGTTTATCAGCAACATAAGTCTTTCTTTCATTATTGGTATACCTTCTATACAACTAGTATCCTAGGTGGTAATTCATACAGGTACAAAGAATACAGGTGAGTTTTGACTAGGATACTACTGGACTACTGATATTCTTCCCTCTAAAGCCCATGGGTATGATGGGTCATGGGTTGACTGATGCTGACCCTTACCCATACCCATGTATTTCACTATTTACAACTGACGGATGATTACAATGTTACAAATGATCTTCTTGTGCAATTGAAGTGGTATGTGAGCAACTGGTTCAAGCTTGCTTTGAGGCATGCTCCTGTAGAGCCGCAATCAACTTTACAGGATTTTTTTTTTTTTTGGAAATATGACCTATAAACAAAAGGATAATATCATCTTATAAATAACATCTAGGTTACTGCTGATATTTAAATCCTGGGACCCTTGAGCAAATAATACCAGATGTATGAGATATAACACAACCACATTTGAACATCTGATTCATTCCTGGATAAAACAAACTGGCCCATGGTAGCATGCAGTGTGTGGGAGATAGATCCATCTATAACCATTCATATGATGGAATGTTTTAGAAGCTCTGCAGCATATGTCAAGGTTCGAAGGCATGTCTGCATGAATCCAGTTATCATTATGCACATCCCTGAAGCTCTACATTACCTGATCTATGATATCACCCATTTAAATCAGAGGAGAGAACTAAAAGTTTGTGTCTTCTTTTGTGCAATCCCAGGTGCTGGATTTATCACGCTTGATTAGCACATCCTTCTCTGGGCCCCCATTTCCTGGTAATTTCTAACAATGATCCTCACCTGCTTCAATATGCATGTTGTGTTCTCAAAGGACACCTGGTCAACTTGACATTTTTCTTCATACCACAAGCCTATGCAGGATTTTACTGTGTGTTCATTTTAAACTAAATAAGTACTATTAGAGGCTTCTAGGACAACTGGACAGAGCTGGCCAGGTAGGTACCTTGCTGGGAACACTGGAAACCTGACCAGCCCTAGCCAGCTGATGGTTAGTTTGCCTGGTTTTGAGGTGATGTAGGTGTATGATTCTAGGATGATGGATTCAGAGGATGCTGGCCATTATGGAGGGGTTCGAAGCGGTCGAAGGATATTGGAGAGGGGTGTATCCACGACTGCAGTGGTGGGTCATCATCATCCGACAGTTGAAAATAGGATCCAATGTGGCTCGGATTGACCCCGGGTATCTCCCGTATATCCATAAAGCGACTGTATGTCTGAATGATTAGCAACAGTAATGTCAAAGTACGTGGCGAGGAGACAAACCTCAGTGTCAAGAACAGCAGCTGCGAAAGTATGTTCGATGGAACTTGTGTGTTCACGCAGTCGTGCCTTCCATTTGGAAAACGCGTTCATGCGCCATGAAAAGTGCGTTTTTAATCGCAAAGAAGGTTCCTTGTAACTAAAGCATATCAATTACAAAGAATATGTTGAACCGAGCTTTACCGAACTTCACGAACTTTAGGTGAAGGCGCAGCGCGGATGTATAACCGTATCTGGCAAGCCGTATAGGAACTTATTCATTCGGTGCCTTAACGGTGTCCCAAGTTGTTAGGGCACTTTCACTGCCTTTTCTGTGGTGGCTCCAAGATCCATGGACCTGCTTTCACGTGGAATCAGATAGTAAATTTTACGAAGACATGCGACTCACTGCTTTCGGAGCGTTCGCGTTTCTGCAACACACGGGTGACACGATTGTGCATAAACACAGGACTCGGCTTCGCAGAAGGGCCTGTTGCAAGGGTCATGAAAAGCTCACTCATACTTTGCTCGCTAGTATGTCCAGCTTCTTGTGAGCAAGTATCACGATCAGATTCAAGCTTTGAAGGAGAAGAACGCCGACCTTAGTGTCAACCATCGCAAACGAGCGCGCAAGAACGTCCCCCAAGGAATTGATCGTCAATGACGATCGAATCTCGCTCCTTGGGAAGAAATATGGAGGTACCTTCAGAAAAAAGGACGTAAATGAGGAAAATAATGCAGTAAGCAGGCAATTCACACGTGTTCTGAGCGACAGCGCATCTCACAACCTCATTGGCATCCTGGGAGTTCCTCGTGGCAATGCTGTAGTAACCCCCTACCAACCGGTGCGTTCTGTCAGTGTCGGGATTTGTCTCGTCTGATATGATTATTTACTTTGATCAAAGGAAGCGTGAAGATCACGTCAAGTGAATGAGAGCGTTATACTTTACTCAATGTATGCGCTCACTCAGTACTCATCATCAAGCGGGGGCACAATAATTACCATAAACACGGTTATAGGTACACATGTGGCTACGGAGATCCTACGATAAGCCTGCTCGCTAGGTAGCTCCATGGAGCCTGGTGGCCGCGAGGTTAGTCTGGTTGAACCATAATGGGAGATTCCGTGTTGGCGGAAGGCATATTTACGTTCAAACTGATACTTGCAGTTATGGGGCAAGTGTATAATCAGCTTACTTGTGGCATCGACCCCCGAGGTATTTACATTCCGAATAATGAAGAGACAAACAGATAGAGTAGAACAAGATCAGCCTTGCTTCGCGACAACCAAACCGGGCTGAGAGAACGGATAACAGAAACACAAATTGCGACTCATGAGGTGGACTCGGAGCAATCGCAGCAAAACGCCTCACAACTACAAGAACAGGTAGTGGCTAAACGCTAACACGAATATTGCGATTGAGATACATGCAGACGCCACGGGTCGAATACGTATACGAACAAAGCATGCTGACACTGCGACCAACCTGACACCAGAACATGATACATGGTGTGATCTTCATATAATGTCCCTGCATGAAATCCATCTATGATAAAGACCGTTGTCTGAAAAGAGGCAAACGATTGAGTGAGTCTGATGTCTTCCAGATAAACACGGAGGAGTCCTCGAAATTCAAGGGTGAGCCAGCGCCGAAGGAGTTTGAAGAGCGATAAAAGAGCAGAGGTGGCGTAAAGTTTGATGCAGTTCCCTGGGTTGAAAGTGTCCCCTAGGGGTTCAGGGGTATGTTGACAGTAACACCACGTAGTCCACCACCTCCACCAGTCAACACGATGACAGTGACAATGATGTCGCTACCTTCACCGCGCCCCTCCTTCCCGTATCGCCTTGCAACGGCAACGACAACGATGTCAACCGTGATGGCGCAGTTATCGCGTTGTTATTGTCACCACCCCTTTGCGACCCCGTCGCCTCGCCCCCTTTGCCTCCACTAGCCCTTCCCCGCCCCATCCCTTGTCTCTCCTGACGAGGCGGATGCGATACCCTAGATGTCTCCCTCCTCGCTCGCCCCGCCTTGGTTGCAAGTCCGTTCATACCTTTGAGCCATACCGGTAATGCTCACAAGTATTAGCGTCCATAAACCTCCGAGTGGGTACTCCGTAATGCGATGCTTATGCTTGGTTTAATTACAGAGCAGCGCTGTCATCTGCCTCATTTGATAACCCATCTCGAGGCACCTCATCGCTCCCCGCGATGTTGGCATCTAACCACGTAACTGGTGACTATCTCATCTCTCCCATGGCCTCGTAGGCCCAAAATGCGCTCGCTCACCAGAGAATGGAGTGTCGGTGGTTTAGACCCCTATGTCAGCGGCGCGTGTGATTTATCTCGGCGGCCAGTCAAGCTCCCGAGAAGGATACAAATATACATCGGTGCCGAATACGTCCATTGTGTGTCGTTGGTACAAAGTTTCTTGTACAGCCGTATACGTATCCAAATTCATGCTTTGTTACCCCGGGTTAGTCAGCGTAGCGTTCGTAACATTGAATAAACTGATGAACGGCTTGTAGTCGACCTCCTTCAAGACCAGCTTTATCTTATTGTCAGGGAGAGTCATGTTCCCCAATGACCAGAAAATATTGGGCCAAAGAGTTCGAATGGCAACTACGAAACCTCACTAGGGCATTGTATTCTGCCGCCGATGAGAACACTCACTTTGACCAGCTGCGTTCTGGGCGGTATCCGTGAAGACATTTTGTTCGTGAATGTCAGCAAAGTAACGGGCTTGTTCCAATAGAGTCTCGGGGAATGAGCTGTGGAATGTTGCGTTGTGTGTGTACTGGACATTCAGGTAATCGTAGATCTTGCGACTGTCAGACGAAGACTTGCTCCTGCTGGTCTCAAACACTCACATTCCACTGCCAATCAAGTTAAACGTCAGAATACAAAGAGCACGAGAATATAAAGTTCATACTGGAAGTCATTATCTATACCATTGAGATATGGTTGGACAGCTTCGAGGAACGGAGCGGCTTGCTCAGCCATATTCTTCAAGATAATACCATTGTTTACACGAGCCAAGTGAAATTGGAAATACTAGGGACGGTTTGAGATCTTAAAGCGTTGCATTCTTTGACATTTACCTCGCAGTCCATCCAACTGGTGAGGGCTGGAGTCTGCCAGAACTCGAGGGACTCCACCGGAACGTACTGATACCCACCCAATGGAGCCTCGACCGTCTCTCCGTTAGCGAGAGTCGATTTGGACTTGGCGGTTGGCGGATAGAGACCCTGGAGTAAGGCATAAGCAGAATCGAGTATGACGTTTCCTCCTCCCGCATCCGCGCTGACGGACAGCTGATCGACATCAACAACATCACTGTTAATGCCTTGGATATATGACGGTGATGCTGGGTCGAGATAAGTTTGTTTCAAGTAGCAACCCAGGTCATATTCTTGGCTCTACGGTAACATGAGCAGAGGTATGCCATCGAATGTTCGGACGTTAAACATACCGATCCATAAGGCGTCAAGTGACCTTGGATGGAGTTGTACGTGGTGTAGTTTTGGAAAACTACATCGGAGCGATCGCCATGACGAACTAACAGAACAACCCCGACGAGACCAGCGCTAGTCGTTTTGACCATTTTACAGAGCCAAGCGAGCCGCACGGAAAGAGATGATAATATCCCAGGCGAAAGCCTTGTAATTTATAATGAGCCATGAGCGGTCTCCACCCCAAGGCATAAGGCAACACGGCGGAAAAACTGGTGCCTCTGATGTGCGACGGCAACGCAACGGACGAAAGTGGAAGTAGAACAGTCAAATCGATGTTGCGGCATCGATTCCGCCACGCGCTAGCGCAAGCGAAGCTCGATCGCGTTTACCAGCTACAACGCCGTGGGGTCGGGTCAGGTCGGCGAGTCGCCAAAACCATGCAACCGTATCTGATCTGATCCTTAGACCGCCACATCGACCAGCGGCTTGGCGACGTAACGGTCAATTAGATTACACGACTATCGCCAACTGTTATGAGTCTCGGTTCGTTCGTCTATGGCGCAATCTTTCCTGTTTTTCAAAGTTGGAAGTCGGGTTGAAACATATACCGCCGAAGACGAGCACCCGACTTACTTCCGATGATAACCGTGATACAGGCTTGAGGTTTGCCGAAATGCCACGTCAATGCCCCCACCCACTGTTGGCAACCGGCGAGTGAGTCCAAACGGTGCATACAGCGCCTCCCCGCCGTTCGAGCTCAGCCGCGAAATGGGTGTTGCGTGGTATTTCAGGCAGAACAAAATGCGTCGATGATCTGATGAGATACAAAGCAGCAAGTGGTTTTCCATGTGGCTATTACAAGGCCTACTCATGGATAGTATATCTCCACCACGGGATAGATGGACGAGATCGATGCCTTGCGCGCCAACGCACCGTGGGAATCCCTCGTAACAATAGCGTTTCATCCTCTTTGAAGTTTAATCCGTTTCTTGATGTCCGCCCGTCTCATTTTCCCCTAGCTTCGACTTGCTGCCCAGGCCTCCAGCTCCGGGCCAATGGATTTGTCAACTGTAGCTGTGTGGCAGTCGAAAGGCCGTCTTTCACGTTTCCGTGGAGATCCTGCCCAGACGGACGCCGTCGCGAGTATTTGATAGTTGAGGTGCGTGCACATGATGGAGGGAGGACGAGATTCAAATCACAGGCGTAGCAAAGACTTGAAAGAACCCGTGCTTACGTAAAAAATTGAATGTGAAAGCGTTCTACTAGACGTCGTCTGTTACGGTTATGATGGCTCTTTCTATCTTTCGAATTGTCAAGTCTACGCTGTTGTATACATTATGAAGACATTTGGATTAGAGACCTCGCAGTCTTTTTAGAGACAAATTCACGCTTTAGGAATCGATGAATCAACGTACAACGGATCAACGGCCTCCGAACATTAACTGCTTCGAGTCGAAGCATGCTAGACACCAGACCATGTGCTCGGTTCTTTACCACGTCGAATCACATACAATGGTCATGCAATTACCTCTCATTAGTCGAGTGTCTGGACGAAACTCGAAGCAAGGTAGCTGTGGGCCAATCACGTTCATTACATTATGGGAACCACCCCTGAATCAAGTTGGTTCCTAGATCGGTTGTGCACATGTTGCGATGGTGGCAGGCGGGATGTTAAATAAGCTACCCCCGTTGCCGATTATTTAGACTCAAATGGGTGGGCCCAAAAAAAACCAGGAGTAAGAGAGTGTACCTACCATCGTAAATTCGGATTAGCCAGTCATTCCCTGCGAATTTCATGCGAGCGATGCAGAGCTATCAATTCATGGCTGTTTATTCGTGCTGTGAAGTGCTGAACCCAATAGCGTGTGGTGTCTCAAATCATCATTCGCTGATTGGTCGGAGAAGGTTGGTCTGATTTGAAATTTATGTAACAGGAGTCAAGTCCCCCTCCATAGCATCAATCTGGGGTTAGGGTTAGCAAGGATCGAGTCGGCTCTATTTAAACACCAACATCAAGGTATATTCTTGTTATCCCCGTCCTTTCTGAAATGTCCTCGGATACGAACAGTTGTCTGGCTGTCCCCCTTCCTCAACATAGAGACGCAAGCCTCCGTTCAAGACCACCCGTCTGGACTCTGGACTCATCCAATCCGAACGTTCCTCTTCCCGCAAAATGCGATAAAGCAGGGAGAGAGGGTGGTGTTTGTTGCAAGGAACTCAAAGACGACGACGACCGCACTCTCATAGATCCCGATGTTATCCGTGATATGTTAGTTGGTTTCCCTGTGCCACTGGCATTCACCTAACACGCCCTCCCTAAGCGTTATCGGTCTCTCCGACGGGTTGACTGTTCCCTTTGCGCTGACGGCAGGGCTGTCGTCACTTGGACAATCCAGGCTGGTCGTCCTCGGTGGAATTGCAGAACTCATCGCTGGGGCTCTTTCCATGGGAATTGGCGGATTTCTCGCTTCTCAAGCTGAAAGAGACCACTATCGGTATTTGAAGCGCCATACGGCAGCAAGGGTACTCCGTAGTTGCGAGGGAGAAATGGAACGAGAAGTCTATGCTGTTCTCAGTCCAGTCGGTGTTGATGAACAAGCAGCGAGAGCTGTTACGAAATGTTTGCGTGACATCGAAGGTGACAATAGCTCGTCATCCTCAGACGAAGAAAACCAGTCTCCTCGGCGCAAGTCCGAGATGGGATTGACTCCGTTTTTTCTCAAGTTTGGAGAGCGTATGGGTTCGTTTTTCCATAATTGCTACCAATATGTCATTAACCTTGTCTTCATCGACAGACGAGGTACCAACGAGGCGCCTATTCACGTCAGCAATTACCATTGGACTCGGATACCTTGTTGGAGGGATCATACCACTCATTCCTTACTTTTGCACCCCCCTTGCGCGTGTAGCCTTGATGTATTCTTGCATCCTCACAGGAGTCATACTTCTGATCTTTGGCGCAGTCAAAGCCAGGTTAACAGGGGCAGGTCAAGGAGTGAAAGGATACTTGTGGGGTGCAGTGAGTACATTACTTGTCGGAGGAGCAGCTGCAGCTGCAGCATACGGCTTGGTTGCACTTCTCGAGCACGAGCAGTAGCTTCACTTGGGAATCTCGCAGATATTATTGTAGTCGCTGGAAAGTTGTTTGGATCCACATAAGTAATAGACCGCACGGCATGTCACATTATGCATCTGACCAAGTCGCTGGACGGCGAATTGGACTGAATAACGTGAAGGTGATACCCAATGGACAAGCAAGAATTTGTCACTGGGCCCACCAGCCTGTGTGAGCAAAAATACCTCGCTGCACCTGCTCTACGACCCACCTATGCACACGCCTGCGAGTACTAGCCATCGCAACGAGTCCCGGCATTTGGTGACCGGATAAGGCGGCCGTAGTAGTTCCCTATCAGATTATGGCCCACTGCGATCTATCCACTCGCAGTGCTGGGAGCCGAAGGCAGGACCACGGCCCGACCGAGCGGATCATTGCCCACCTACGCGCACGGCTAGTACTTACCAACACCAAGGCAGGCTGGCTACCTTACATACGATCCTCGGTACCGACACGGGTAGGAGAGCGGCGGCCAGCGGAGTCGGGGAGGGAAGTTTCACGGCTACATTATGAGAAAATTGGAGATAAACGATGGGTTCACCTGCCAAAGAAAGAGAAATTAACCTGCGCTTCTGGCTTCAGAGCTGAACGTTGTTCGATGTTGAAAAGCTTCAATCTAGTTGGTTCCAACAGTTTATCAGTGATGAATTGATTAGGTGATGCTGGCAAAGTTAGGGTCACCGAACTCTAGATCTGACCCCGGACACTGCAAAGTCAACTGAGAACTCCACTCATCGAGCTCCTTGTCGCCGACGTTGAGCACGAGTCGGCTCCAGAAAAAGACCAGGGCTTTCGACTGTCGAGTGCTACTGCATAGAAGCTATATCTAGCGACTGTTCGACAGCGCCCCCAGTGGTTGGCCAATCCCACTAGTTCATCAGTTCCTCCTTCTTACCATCACACGGAAGACTCGACAGATTCCACCACTATGATAATCCAGAATTCGGATTCCGCAGTCAACATGTTAGCAGAAGATGACTTGGGGATTACTTATTACATAGAGAACGCTCAGCAATTTTGGTCAGGTACGTTCTGTCACACGTCTATCCATCAGAAGACTCACTGTGTCCGTGGTTTTTCCACTCTAGAACTTGACGACATCCTGCGCCTCCCGAGTGACGGATCTGCTACACTGTCCATGCTTGATACTGCGCTCCGAAGGTTTGTGTCCTTGTGCGCTTCTTATCATGGTCAGCTCCTGCACCCTTTGTTCTTCCCGTTTCATACTTAGAGTCTTGAACAGAGTACTACTTGCAGAGTCCACTTCAACTGGAGCACGCGTGCCAATCGCTTTTGGATTCTGAACTTTTCGCTTTTCATTCCGAGAGAATGTGTGAACTTGCGATCGAGGACGTTCAATCGGTATGATAAACAATGGCCCATACTCTCGCTCGTCTAACGCGCGCTTTTAGAAAACAGACCCTCATGAACAGTTCATTTTGTATAGCGTTCTCTTGTTTTGGGGCAGACGCCAATCTTCCTTCCTTCGCGGCCACAAACGATGGCAACCTCTCATCCCTCTCTTGATGGATCATATTCTAGTTGAGATTGATCCAGAAGTCGATGATTCTTATATTGGTCCTAATCTCGTTTCTAACGGTCCAACCTCTCGTGCAAGCGTTGTCATGGGTCCAATTGCTATTGAAGGCAAGCTCAGAATGTTGAGTGTCAGACTTCTATATGAAGTCTGTCGGGTTCAGAAGCTGTCGGAACCAGATTTACGTGGGTATTTCTTCTCTACTCGAGGTCCGTTTGGCTCAACATTTTCGCACAGGTGTGTTCAATGATTCATTTATCGACCATCTTTTCGAGCTCGTTGAGCAGACACGTTTCATGCCTGACGAAACTTTCAACTACTCCGTCATCAAGTTGATAGTGAGCGTTGCTAACCCTGCTTCTGACCAATGTTAACCCTCATACCTAGGTCGCACTCAACGAGCAATTCATGGTTGCGGGCTTGAACACTGCTACCTCACCTGAGATGGGCCAGGAGAGAGCACCCGAGATGCGAAACCGCGTACTAGATGTGCTTATATCTCGCCTCGGTTCCAGCAAGACGTTCGGAGAGAACATGATATTTATGCTCAATCGTGCATGTATGTTCCATGTGGCTTATTTTTTATCGTGACTGAATATGTCTCTTAGCTCGCTCTGCGGAGGATCTTTGCATGCAACTACTCGTATTGAAGCTATTGTACATCTTGTTCACTTCAAAAGCGACTTCAGAGTATTTCTACACGAATGACCTCTGCGTACTTGTCGACGTTTTCTTGCGCGAGTTGGTGAACCTCGATGACGAGAGCGAATCGGTAGGTGAATTCCAGCCATATATAAGCCGGAAAACCGAACCGAATTGTTGCAGTTGCGTCACACGTACCTCCGTGTTTTACACCCTCTCCTTACGAAAACGCAATTACGAAATTTTCTGTACAAACGTCCTCAAATAGTGATGGCTCTGGAGTCGCTCACGCAGAACGCCAACATCCGGGAGATCAATCCGACTACCAAGCGATTGGTGGAACGGTGTCTCAGCGGGGATTGGTGTGTACAACTGCGAAAGAGTTCGTTCGATAAACATGTTTTGGATTCTCAGGAAACCTTCCGCCAGGGTAGCCCAAGTCATGACATCCTTGCGTCGACGACACAAGCTGGTCTACACTCTCAAGTTGCATCAGCGAGCTCTGAAAAAACACATGGTGTCAATCAACCCCAGGTTAAGCCGAAGAGTGTTTGGTCACGCCACAGTATCGAGAATTTGAAGTCGCGATCTGCGAAGCCGCCTGTGTCGCGTGTGGGCTCTGATGAAGTAAGGAGACCAAGCATGGAGAGTGCCAGTAGCGTGGGCGTTGTAGCCTCAGCCACCACGAATGGACCGAGGCGAAGAGAAAAGCTTGGTTCTGTGGACGACGATTCACTCCTGCAGCAGACGGGGAAAATCCAACTCAAGCAACACCCACACTTCCTACAATCACCTATATCTTCCGATCTCTCACCAGCTACATCCACCGCTGCCCAGAGTGCACGCAGGCCGCCTCCCGCTCCTCCGAAAAGACGCAAGCCCCCTCCAGTACCACATGGACACGCCCACGGTGGAGGTCTCATCATCACGAGTGCAAGCCCCTCATTATCCGCGTACGATCAGCTTGGGAAATGATGGTTTCCGCCGTTGTTGGTCGGACTTTCGAACGGCGATGATGGACGCTACACCTGATTTCAGCTTCTATCATGATCTCCACGAGCATATCATTGGACACCATAACACGGCACTTTAGTTTAAATACATACCTATAAGGTAAATGCTTCAATACCCATCTTCAGGCAACAACATATACCGGACATCATCTCTTTGCATAACTTGATGCCCCTATCTCGTCGAGGTTGAGGTCTTTCTTGCGCGCTCTCGTTCATTTCTTGAGTTAGACTATTCCCACACCGTCCCGGATATCATCGAGGTACCTGATCTGTTCAACTTCGATGACATCGTGCTTTAGAAGTGTTTTCTCATGGACGCGCGGAACCATCGCGCTTCAACGTGGCCACGGGTCAGGTCTCACTCAGCCAGAAGCGCCATTCACACAATCTGATAGCACTAAAGAGCCAATCTTGTGAATTCCTGACTGGATATGGCTGGTCTCCCGTGTGCATGACACTGAGCCAAATGTTACCGTGGTGACCATATTTTTTTATATAGTAGACGAGATGTCTGGTCTGCGGGTGTGAACGACTTGGTCAGATCTGCTGCTCACATCTTCGCTCCTCGCACTCCGAGATAGCTGGCAAGGCATGTGACACTTGACTTTATATCAATATTGGACGACATTTTCCCTTGAGGTCCCAGGAAGAACTTGAACGTGCCCTTGGTCATGGGCTCTGAATGTCGCGCGTGCGGGTTGGCTACGCGAGCACACACACACTTGGATCCGCTCGGAGACTCATGCCATTTCGAGTGTCGATTTGTTGGAGTGTTTCTTATCTGTCAGGATTTTTGCGCTCGCTCGCTCGGCTCGCTGGGGGCTCGGTGGATCGCGTATACGCCGCGGCAGATGACATCCCTTGTGCCTGGTTCGGGTCATGAACGCTACAAATATTGGTGACCTACCTCGTGTTCGAAACTTTCAAGCGAAATCTATGCATGGGGAAAGGAATGATGTGGAGCGAAGTACGTAGCCCATGATGATTGATGACAAACCAGACGTACGTTCGCCGTCCCCCAGTTCCCCAGGTGTCCCCATCAAGCCGCTATTACCCTCGAAAGGTAGCCTCGCACCCCGGAAATTGGAATTGAATGAATGAATGGGCTGTTCCTCCGCGGCACAAGCGGCTCTAAATATCAGAAATTGGTTTGATCAGATTCGGCTGCTGCTTGCCCCGGTTGGAATATGATGTTGCAAATTCTCAGGCGGTGGTCTGGAAACTGAGGCCTGCGGAGAATGCCTGCGTACCTGACAGCTGGGCTGGATCCCCTCTGGTAAGCTGTCCCTCTTTGTTCCTGGGGTACGTACGACGGCGCTGGACTTCCGACTCGACCAGTCTGTTCTGAACATACGTTCAACGGCCCCCTCAAGCATTCGTCAAGGCACAATAGCAAAAAGAATACGGAACGAACCTTGGGCACGTGTTATGTATGGAGTCACTCCATTGCGCAGTGGAGAATGCAGCCCGTGTTCGCCCGTCACTCACTGAACCTGAAACACGTCTCAAAGTCTGTCGGAAAACGATGCCCCGACATACCAGCATGCGTATCGCGATCCCCACCTTTTTCGTCCACCAGCCCGACGTGCCAACACTCTCATCTACTAACCCCGGAGGTCCGATCAGGAGAGCACTTCCTCCGACACAGTCGCACTTGCACCCGTGCGCTTGGCCGTTGACGAATGACTCGGATGTGCTCATTCGCGTCGATACAACTCAACTCGAATCCAAGTGACGATCGGGGAAGCAAGTGTTGCAGATGTGCGGTGCGTGAGCAGGAGATGTGTGTTTCCAGGTAATGAAATCAGGGCCTCTTTTTTTCTCTCCTGTTGACGAGATCAGAGAACTCTCCGAGGATAACGAGGAACGACGGAGCAAGCAGCCCTTGTACCTGTGTTGGTCCATGGTTCACCCAAGCAGGGTGCATGCATGAGTTCTGTTACGCCATTACTTTATGCAATCCATACCCCGTCAAGCTGAAACAAAGACTAGACATACATTTGGAGATGTGGTGAGCAACAACAGAGTCAATACATAGACCTACTAAATACTATGACCTATATGCGCAACCGTTTCTTGACGGGGGTATCCACGCCTCCTTCATCTGGGTCGGAGAGTCCCCTGCTTGAGGACGAACCACTCGCAGCACGCTTCCTGCCTCCCAAGAGAATAATGTCAGGCGAGGAATCTGGTAACCACAACTCCTCGTCCTCGTCCCTGATATCAAACAAGCCGCCCTGGTCACAGACATCATCGTCCACGCTTGCATCGAGAGTGGGACTCGGCGCGCGAGTTTGGCTTTGCATCGAGGCCTGTCTGAGTTTTCTCGCGTCCGCCCTGACCTTTGGTTTTACGGGCGTTGCGGCCACGAGCGTTACCCCTTGGGAGGGATTGTCTTGCTTTTTGCCGTCCTTCTTCGGCTTGGCTGGTACTTTTGTGCCCCTGCCGTTGGGCTGACTCGCGTGTGATTGTTGGGCTCGAGGTTTGAACCCACGCGACATGCTGACCTCGCGACTGAGAGCCCGTTTGAGTGACGACGACGTGCCAGAGACGGAATTGGAGCGTCTCGCCGAGGCATCCTGAGCGAGCGATACGGACAAGGAACGTGAGCGAGATCGCGCATCGGACGCGGTAGTGTGGGATACGACAGAGGAGGAGCGCTGGACGGGTTTTGGATTAGGTTTACTCTTGGACTGGGAGATCGAGGCGGACGTGGACGATCGCGCGAGTTTACGGTTAGGACGTGGATGTGCCGGTTGAGATTCAGGATTTGATCGCGAGTCGGTGTCATCGTCCCCGTCTGAAAAGGGCGAATGGGGGAACAATTTACGGCGCAAAAGTGCACACATGTCGGGAAGTGTAGACTTGAATCTATGGCGACAAAGTCAACATGCGGTCTACGTTTTGGAGAGGGGAACGCACTGGCATTCGACGACATTCTCACAGAAGGATTGCATCCAGTCGCGTTCTTCCTTGTCTTTATTCAAGTCAGCCATACTGGTGAGGAGCTGCCACATGGAGAGCTTGTCCATGAATGACTCTAATCGTTCGTGTGGAGATGGTACGATGAACTTTGCTCGTTCTTTTTGTCCTTTCTTCTTGGTCGAGGGAACCACGTCGTTGACGGGTATCTTTACCCGGGGAAGCGGTGAGCAGAGTCCAGGCAGAGAAAGCTTGAGGAGATAAAGCAGAATCTGAATCTGCACCCTGCACGCGTATGTCAGGAGAAGCGAGCACGCACGCGATCGACACCCACTCTCGTCTCTCGAGCCTCTCGAGCCAGAGATTCCGTGATTTTTCCTCGAGCAGCATCGTGTCTTCGTTGTTGTGGCTGGCTTCGGCTTCTCCGACCTCGTTCATCTCGTAACCGAGGGCATACCACATCATGGATTCTTCCAGTTCACCATTCCCGCCGTCTTGTGCGAGAATTTGGGGGAGGTCGGTGTGGTATTTGGCGACGACAGAACGGACAGACAAGAGTAATCGGTCCAGGAGGGCATGTAGCGGATGGGGAGAGTCTGGGGCGCGTTGTGACGTGTCTTGTACGCGGTGCAAGGACGGGACAAGGAGCTGGATAGGCATGATTGACTTTGGCTGGTCAGACGCGAGTGCAGGACTGAAAGTACGGTCGTACCTCTGGAAGCCAGAGAAACTGGAGATAGGTTCGAGCGACGAACTGGTCCGGCGTTTCCAAGTGAATGTCGGCGAACGGGTAATCTCGAGCGATCGTCTTTTCTTGCGTCGCCGTCCATCTCGCGTTAGAGCTGGTCAGCAACGTCAACGAGCGCACAAAGGTCATCTGGGACAACGCGATCGTGGTAAAACTCGCTTGTCCTGTCAACGTTACGTACACAACCACAACTAGTACGCTAACTGCACCCCACCAGCGCCGCCCCAGAGATTCTCCCAGCACGCTCGAGTCCTTCGTCCTGCAGCATATATGCAGGATGGTAGCGCGCGGACAGTGA
>JBBPTB010000415.1:0-21155 GCA_038093875.1 Boletus tylopilopsis | reverse complement strand
AGCTGACAGTTCTTCCACAAGTCGAGGGCGGCATCATCGACCTGAAAGTCAGACTCCCGAAAGGTAGGGTGAAGAGGAGACAACAGGATTGCATCCTACACGAAGCAGAGTTGGAGCGGACTCGTAATCTAAGAGAACATACTACTTACGGTTATGCCAAGTATACTTGAGAGTTTAAAGGCTGGTTCCTACAGTGGTATATGGCGGTGTCAGTGAAAGAGTGGGTCGAGAGAATGAATGAATCCTACTGGGTCGGAGCCAGGTCTGCCTCCCTGTGTGCAAGGTTGTTCGTTTTCTTGTGCTTCCTTTCGAACAGATGCCTAGTGTCGCTAGCAAACGTGGCCGCGAAGCGACAATACACGGGACCTACATTGATGCAGTCAAGACTTTCGATGGTGATTTTCCCATTCTCTCCAGCAATTGCGAGAAACTGGTCGTCTGGTGAGATTGAGATCGACCTTATGCCAGGGTATTCAAGGATAGGCCCTAGTTGTGCGTGTGTCAACATGTTCCAGAACATGACGGTAAGTTTTGTAGAGTATGCGATGAATTTTCCGTGGTTTGGCAAAGATATGCATGAACCGAAATTGCGATAAGGCTGAGGGACAGGCCATTCGGCGACCGTTGAACCTGTGGATGCGTCGATTTGCTTGACTGTGTCGCCGTTGAATAAGACAAGTAGATGGTGGTTGTTGAACCAAATGAGACCTTTGTTGAGCCAGGCGAGGGATGTCATTTTGATGTCCAAGAGCAGCTTGCCATCGTTGCTGTCATAGACTCGAACTGAATCATGTTCAAAGCAGGCTGTTGCGATTCTGTCTCCATGAGGCGAGTATTTCGCCGCCGTCACCCTGTCGTCGTGGCGGAGCAGGAAAACCCGTGTGGAAGTTGCCAGTTCCCAGACCGCGGATGTCTGGTTCTCCGACGCTGTGACAAGTCTTGTCGAGTCGGGCGAGAAATCGACTGCGAGGATGCTTTTTCGAATTCCATCCTCGTTGTGCTTGAAGATCGACTCGTATGTCGCTACGTTCCAGACGAGTACATCGCCGTGCCATGTCCCCGCTGCCATTTTGTTACCGTCCTTGGACACAGCGAGACAGACCACCCCCTTCGCTGTTATCCTTGCGATTTCTTTGCCATCTTGCACTTGCCACAGTCGAACCCCATCGTTATCACCACCAACGAGACACTCGCCATTTCGCATTGAGAATATCACCACGTTCGGCGGGGTGGTGCCGGTCTTGATTTCAACTGGACGCCCGTATTCATGCGCGACGACTGCCAGATCAACACAGATTCCAGATCAATTTTGTTAAGACCCACCTGGCATTGTGGCCGTCGACAACACCGTGCAGCAGGACACCAACAGGGACAAGGGAGAAAGTGCGACTTCTCCCCAACAAAACACACGAGGCTGGTCTATCTTGATAGAAGGTGGCACTCCTCGTGTTTTCGCACCTTGTATATGTAGAAGTTCACCGCAAGACCTCCGTTGCAGTGCAAGCACTGGAATCATACGGTTACGACTGGCCGATAGTATCCGGGATGAAGTAGTACCTATTGAAATTATTCCAGCTACGGTAACGTAGTGGGTTACTTCGAACCCCCTCGATTTTTCGTGCGGACGATTGACGTTTCCACGGATACTATTTGTGTATGTTTTTGTGGTGGGTGATATATTGATAAGTTAGCCCAGGTCCATACGCCAGGCAGGTGCGGTTGCCCCGATCCGATAAGGCGATGACATGTTCCAGCTTACTTTCAAGCTACCAACACGTTCTCTACCTACTAAAGATGTTCGAACCCCGAACTCGGGTCAAACATGGGTTTATCCAGGGTCACAGATAGCCTAGATGGACCAACGCTAAAGATGCCCGAACAAGTATATGCCAACCTGAGCTAGGACCATTCATGGAGCGCAATATGTGCCCGTTTTGCCACATTCGACGGCCACCTGTGGACAAGACATCCTTGTACGACGACGTCGTTGAATGGTGGTCTGTCCCACCAAGATCAAGGTCAATAGATGGGCCCGCATCAGATGTCTTGGTTCTGTACTCGACACCACATCATTGGGCGCGTCTCCTTGTCCACCAGGTTGTTTCATTCAGCACCAGTGTGCGAACGTGATTCAGGTCGAGGCAAGAGGCTGCGCAACAAGGATCCGAGTGGTTGTCCGAGACGCGCCGCTATACCTGATGGTCTAGTCTCTCCTACTGTCGGAGCGAAGCGTGAGACACTCAACGCGTAGCTTCAGGAGTGCTAGTGATCTCCTCGAGACAAAACTCAATACCAATTCTACACGACTCGGAGTGTTCGCCGCCGCCACCACATCGAGGTAATGTGCAAGAGAAAGTTCGGGGTGGCTTCTGGGATGTTTTTCTCGGTATGGACCTGTCGTATGGGGAGAGGTCCGGGTTGACTGTGTGTGGGCGAACAGCATAGTGCACGTGGGCTCAGGAAAGAGGATGCTGATTATGTCGGAAACTACTCAAGCGATGCCATAGCAAACTACTAGTACATCAGCCTCCAACAAAGTTATAAAACATCAAGCATCCGTACACTGTCCAGAATATCAGCCAGAGAAACGTTCTCCTGAAATTGTACCGTGATCAACGCATCAGCCGCGACCCGCTTGTAGTCCGTACGTCCACCCGACGACGTCACCATGAGCAACAGGGCACCGAATGGTTGTCGAAGGCGCACGGCTAACCGTCGCGCTCGCGTTTCTCTATCCGTCTGAACCGAACGCGCGCGAGCAGAATGCGACTGAGAGTGGGGTCCAGAAGTGGGCAAGGAACGGGAAAACACTTCCTCAGGGATCTCTTCCTCGTCATCTACTTCCAGCCCAGTAAACTCATCATCCTCCATGTCTGGCGATGACGGTGGTATAACGTTTTCCCTCACCAGTGGACCATGGAACCCTAAAGTATGCTGACATAATTCCGCCGCTTTCGTGTTTGCTACCCAAGAGGGCGTCCAACCAAGGATGCACGAGATAGAGAGGTTCCATCCCAAACAGGTCAAACCTGGTCTTGATTTTCACCATCCCAAATGCGAGGGTTTCTGCCCGGTAAACACGGCCTGAACGGGTGCGAAATGCCAAAAGGGTGGGAAGTTCGAATGCAATGCAGGGAAGTTTCATTCGACTTATTGCGAACCATGGTGCTGGGAGCTGGTGGAGTCGGTCATATAGGCTCAGAGCGACCTCGCAGTCAAATGAAGATGTAACGAGTAGCTGTTCCATTTCGGCGTCGGAGATGGGAGATGGGAGGTGTGATGTTGCAGGCCCATCGAATACAACAATGTGTTTAGGAAGACAACTGTTGAAAGGGCCAGAGTCCCCGGTCCATGCAAGAACGCTCGCATCTCCAGATCCAGTGAGAATGTGTGCTAACAAGCGTCCTAGGGAGGCCTCGCCTTCGCCGTATATTGCTGGGAAACCATTCACGGAGAATATGCCGAGGAGCGAATATGCAACATCTTCCACCAGCGTCGTCTTGCGAGACGAGGCAAGCCGCAACTTCTCTCGAATGTTCGTTAAGCCTGGACAAAGCACCTTCAACTGCTCTGCAGACACTCCAGTAGCCATCTCCATCTCTGAGATCACTTCCGATGACTCTTTGTGGTTCGACATATTGAGATCAAGATAAGGACTCCAATCTTCCGTGTAAAAGTGGACAACATTCGCAGCGATGTACTCTTGAAGAGTCCAGGCACGACTGTTCCAAATGCTCTTTATGAGAGCACCAAGCTCCGACCGACAGTGAACGCCGCGGAGGAAGACGATCACCAGGGCGGAATTCTGGTACCACTTGAACATGGCTACGAGAGCTTCTTGCAGGATGAAGTGGTCTGACTTATTGATACAACATGTATCACTCCATGCCCAATTAAACCCGCCATCCAGAGCTATCTTGCAAAACGTTTGCAGCTTGTCATGAGTCGGAGATTTGTCCAGGTCGTACACCGTGGTTTGCACAACATCTGCGAACAGTGGTTCGTTGTCCTCCCACTTGTGCGAGAACATGACGTATCGAAAGAATTCTCGTACTTCACGATTGATCTGGACATGGTCGATCCGCGTTGTTGTTGATGATACCAGTTCATTGAAGATTGGAAGTGATTTAAACGCGGATGTCTGCTGAGCCCTATCGCAGAGACGGCCAGTAGATGTTTGGATAAGGACCCGTGGCAGATGACGTATTCTCCGCTGAACGACTTTACGAATCTCGGCTCGTGTGATCGACGGGTGGATGTACTTGTCACCCCGTTCTGTCAAGCAACGTGAACAAGACATCCTCATCATCGTAACAGCATGACTCACCTCGAATGTCCAGGTCGGACGACTGGGCCATGGCTGAGAGCATCGCCTCAAATGCAGCAACCGCATCCTCGTATCGACCTTCCTCGTGTAAAGCAATATACTTCACTTCGTATCCCCACGGTGACGATGGTTCCAATGCGATTGCCTGAACGCAATTTATCAACTAGATCCCCCCATGACGGAGCGATGATGACATACCCGATTTGCATCCGCTAAAGCATCCTTCCATGAACCATTCGCCAAAAACATCTTGGCTCGCTTGATTATAATCTCTTGAGGGGATGGCGGATCGAGCGACAACGCAGTCGTATAGTAAGCCACAGCCTCGTCATACCGCCGGGACTCTGCCGCCGAATCTCCGAAATGTGTAAGTTTCTGGAAGAAACGCTCCCTAAAGACTGCCAAAATTCTATGTTAATGATGGCATAACAGAACGTGTAATTACTCACCAAGAGCCCACTCCAGACCCTCACCATGCAGGCTTGTTTCCCCTCCCACTTTGTTGGTCATTTGGTGGAAACAGTCGACCGCATCCTTGATGCGACCTGCTGCACACAGAGCATCACATAGACGTTGCCACATTGTCAGGTCGATATTATCGAATTGCCAACCGAATACCTGTCAGAGACAGTGAGCGATGTCAAAACGATTATATGCGTCAAGGAGCCCACCAAAGAGACAATCAACAGTAATTGGCTCTCGCAGCGTCGCATTCGGGCTCGTGCAGCCTCATATGACTGTATCGCACCCTCGTAGTCTTTGCACCCCATACGCAAATTTCCAAGACAGAGATACATGTATGCCTTCTGACAAGTTAGCAACGATGCTACCAGGTATCATTGTGCTCGGACCTGGATGACATAGCATATGGAGTTGGAGTCAGCGGTAGTGATGAGGTCATCTACACGTGATATGGCATCAATGTGTTCCCCGGCGGTGAATACAATGATAGCCTGAAAACAGATTTAGCAGTTAGAACGCATGCAAGACCACAAAATACAGACCTTGATCAATAGCAGAAAGGTGGCGTGAGGGGAGAATGTGCGTGCAAACGCGAGGTCACAGGCACGATACCCCTTATCCCTTTCCCCTGTACCGACATGTGCAATACTCTTTGCTATGTAACCAATGACGGACGGTCGAATTTCGATGCTCTTGGTGAACGTTTGTGTCAGCATGAACATATTCTAGAATGAAGCAGCATCCACCTTTTGGGCATCCTCGAGAGCTGAATCACACTCGTATAGACGAGCGCGCACGAGAGCTCGAGCGGCGAGTGCATGGTGGGTCGGATTTTGAGAAGTGATGATTTCTGCTGTCAATGCCGCCTCTGTGTCTGTGAGCTGACTTTCCTTCCATAAGTCGGAGATGGCATTATCGACCTGAAAGCTTGATTCCTGGAAGGTAGGCTGTAGGATTGAATCCTAAGTGGGACAAAATTGAAGCAGGTTTGTATACCAAGGAAACACGTTACCCACTGTGATACCAAGTAGATGCGAGAGTTTGGAAGCTCGTTCCTGGGGTGGGTAAACGATGAGTCAGTGCGAAACGTGGTGAGTGAATCATACCCGGTCGAAGCTAGGTTCGCCTCTTGATTTGCAAAGTTTATCGTTTTCCTGTCCTTCCTTAAGATTTGATGCCTAATGTCGTTAGCAAACGTGGCTGCAACGCGATGCGACAATACACGATACCTACATTGACGCAGTCCAGACTTTCGATGGTGATTTTCCCACCCTCTCCGGCAATCGCGAGAAACTGGTCGTCTGGTGAGATCGAGATCGACCTTATGCCGGGGTATTCAAGGATGGGCCCGAGCTGGGTGCATGTCGAGATGTTCCAGAACGTGACGGTACATTTCGTAGAGAATGCGAAGAATTTTCCGTGGCTTGGCAAAGATATGCACAAGCCGGTATTGGTATCAGCCTGAGGAACAGACCATTCTGCAACCGTTGACCCTGTGGATGCATCGAGTTGCCTGACTGTGTTGTCATTGGACAGGACAAGTAAATGATGGTTGTCGAGCCAAACGAGACCTTTATTGAGCCAGGCGAGGGATGTTGTTTTGATTTTCAAGAGCAATTTGCCATCGTTGCTGTCATGAACTTGAATTGAATCGCGTCTAAAACTAGCCGTCGCGATTCTGTCTCCATGAGGCGAGTATCTCGCTGCTGTCACCCTGTCGTCGCGGTGGAGCAGAAAAATCCTTGTGGAGGTTGCGATGTCCCAGACTGAGGCTATCTTGTTCTGCGACGCTGTGACAAGCCGCGTTGCGTCCGGCGAGAAATCGACTGCGAGAATGTTTTTTCCATCTTCGTTGCACTTGAAGATTGGCTCGCGTGTCGCTGCGTTCCAGACAAGCACATCACCGCCAGCGTTCCCAACCGCGATTTTGCTACCGTCCTTGGACACAGCGAGACCAGGGACATATTCCATTTTTATTCTTGTTATTTCTTGGCCGTCTTGCACTTGCCACACTCGAACTTGCCCCACATGGCCACTCACAATATACTCGCCACTTGGCACTGAGAATATCACGGCGTTCGACCAGCCTGAGACGTCGGTCTTGATTTCAACTGGATTCACGCTCAACGATCAACATGGATTTGTGATCTGTCACGGTCTTGTCAAGACTTACCAGGCATTGTGGATGACGTGGCTACCACGTAGTAGAGCACCCAGAGAAGGGAAATGGGCGTGGCGTTGGTAGGAATAGGTCCGTGCACTCGTGTTTTCGGCGCTTGGCCAGGCTCACTCCAAGGCACCACCCACAGTCATCTTTGCTGTCTTCTCCCACTCCTCCCATACCAAATCCTAATACCCTGTCGACATCAATCCGCCTTGCCTTCACATACGTTCCCGCTGTATGTCCCCACTGCGATCCTGTTGTCCTTGGACACGGCAGCACAAGCGTATCACCCCTTCCCTGACAATCTGCAATTACAGATGTAAAGGTGAGTCCCATCTTGTCAGGACGTCGAGACAAATTGATCATTGTAGACGATTGCCATTCGTGACACGATGTATGTAGCGGGTCGAGTAGGTTCACCGGAACACCTCGTGCTTTCGACGCTTGTGACCATGCCTCCAACATCATTCAGATGATACACCACGCGAGGCGACGTTCGAGTCCCTGAGAAGGGCTAGAACACTAGTGCATACTCACTGGCAATGTTGTCCCGGCCCGATGATACCCGTGGCTCCATCTTACTTTCAAGCCACCAACATGTTCTCCACCTAAAGATGTTCTAACCCCAAACCCGGGTCAAACGTGTCATGGACCCAGATAGCCTAGATGGCCCAACGCCAAAGATGCCCGAACAGATAAGAATATATCAATCGAAGTCCTGGGCTAGGACAAGTCATAGAGTGCAATATGTGCCTGTTTCGCCACATTCGGCGGCCACCCGTGGACAAAGCATCCTTGTACACGTCGTTGCGCGGTGGGCAGATCAGGCCCGGCGTGATGGGGAAATAAAACTGCCAAGGTCTGACTCCCACTAAGAGGGAGGTCAATGGATGCCCGCATCAGTTGTCTTGGTTCCGTTCTCGACACCACATCGATAGATATGTATGCGCGCCCAGACTACAAATTTCAATACAACCACCGATCAGAACTCGACTGCATAAACTTGGACTGTGGCTTCATAGCCATAGCTTACACATGGAAAAATCCTTCAAAGCTAAACTGTGCTGCCTCTCTTCCCTCACGCACCCATCCGACACAATCCGCCATCAACAACGACGCCCTCAAGAACAACGATCCATCCAACAACTCGGCGTCTTCGAGCTCGGTGCCCTTGAAGTACCCTGCCGAACGTCTTCCATATATACTATCAAAATGAGCAAACGAGCGTTGGATTTTGATGAGGTGATCATTGGGATGCGTGATCGCGGATTGCAAGATGGGCAGGAACGGATTCGGAGTAGAGGTCGTTCCGGTGGTGAAAGGCGCCTTCTGTGTGGGGGTTGTGGGTCGTCACAAGAGACTTGATATTCAAGGCTGGTCGACCACGCATAGTCCACCAAGTCAGAACAATGTAGAAATAGCCGCGTAGGAGAAGCACTTGAGAGCGCAGAGAGAGTTACGCAATGTGGGACGGGAGGAACAGGCTCGAGTTCACCGTGTGCATCCTATCCAATATGTGTCAGTTAGATCATCGAAGAATATATCACGTACAGGTAAAAGTCAGGTCGGAAGCCATTTGCAGTCATCCCACCCGCCGCGTAAATTGACGAGCTTAGCCAGATGACCTCCTCCATTTTGCGCTCAATTTCACCTGGCTGGTTCAAATCGATGGTCCATTTCTCGGCATGTTCAATAACCATCGCAGCGTTCTCGGCGAACATTTCCATGAACTTGTTGGAGAAGTCGGCGGGCGTCCTGCCATTGAGTCTATCATCATTCAGAATACGCGCTGCGATGTCAAATGCGTGTACACCCCCAGTATTGGATACGAAAGGGGTCCTAGTGACAGGGACGTTCAACGCGAGAGACGAAGAGTGGTTTGCACAATGTTCCACGACATCAGTCGAACCAGGAGGGAAAAGAGAAGACGTGAGGACGCCCTTGAGCTGCACCCCTTGGACTGCGAGTAGTCCAAGACCTTGAAAACACAACTTAGGGCACTCGTTCATATCCACTATGTCGCACAACGTACCTTCGACGAGCATCCCTTTCATTCCAAATTCAACACCGTATCCAGTGTGTATCAAAGGGTGCAAGAGGCTGGAAAAGAGACGCGCCAACATTTCTGGCTGGGCGTTTTCCCTTCCTTTCCGCAAGTTATATTTCTCGGAGAAGACAAACTCTTCGAGAGTGCTCCCGGCCCCCCTTTCAGAGGCTTGCTTGGAAAAGAAGGAAACGTATGCCTGATAGAAACTTGCGTGTATCGATGAGCGAATGTGGTCCGATGCTGGACATACAAAAACTTACTTTTCATCCCCCAAGTGATCAACAAAATTCTCTTCAGTGATAGGCTCGGGAGACGGGATGGCAGAACGCTGGATGCGAGAATCACGTTCATAGTAATCTCTGATCATCGCGGCGGATCCACCTAAAGCATAGATCGCGAGTGCGCGACGCGAGATGTGGCTGCAGACGTATCGACATTACATCCTGTCTGAAGAAGAACTTGAATAAGAAAAAACACGTACTTGTTGAAATGCAAGTCATTGAAGAAAATATGATGACGCTGGTGGTTATCTTTGAGGACGTCCTGAAGGGCAGCGAGCGATTCAAGGCCTGCCCCTGGCAGTCTCTGTGGGGAAAGTGGCGAAGGAGGAAGAGATGGGGCGGGGAAAAGTTCGTCGACCATCAGGTATATTGATGGCAGTTTATGGTGTTGGTACCAATCCCCTGATAGATTACCCCATACATATAACATGTGAGATGTGTCTGAAAAGTTGCTGTCTTTACAGTGACATACGGTGTCATGAAGCCGTGTCCACGAAAAAAATTGCATCGCATTCCACACTGCTTGAATCTTTTGTCAGACATCTGACAACTACACGGGCGTTTTATTGACCTTACTTACCAATCCTGAACTGAACAAGGCGGGCGACATCTTGGATCGTGAATAATTAGGGAATACGTGGCGGTCATATATGGACCTTGATTATGCCCAGGCCCGAGACGGCAAGCTGTACAGACAGTGGCCGCGAGCTGTCTCTGCACTGAGCACCGAACTTTGTGAACTTGTCAGTAAAACGACGTGCCTGAGTCAGAGTGATTGCACGAACAAAACCACGCTGACACACTCATATGACACATGTCCCCGGACAGGTCTGTAGGAATGAAGATTGATCGGAAATCAGTTATAAATTGCATGTATTTGCTGACTTTGAGCGAGCGAAAAGGGAACGAATGTGAGATGATGGTGACAAACCGTACATGAATTAAATTGTTCGCGTTGAAAAACCGATAAATTTCTAGAAGCATATGTGTCGGTACAATGTCAGCCAGAAAAATATTTCCTAAAATCGCGATCATGTCGAGATATCAACTGATGGTACGTCCGCGCGTCCGCGCCAACACGATCTTGAACGGGCGTAGTTCAGGCAAGGGTGGACCAACTGGGCCTAGTCGGAAGTATGTGACGGACGTTTAAGTTCAGGAAGTAATCACCATCGAGATTTGTCGTGACGGTGTCGGTCTGGCTGGAGTCACGTGAAATGGAGGGTTTGCTTGTTTTCTAAGGCTCTCGCCAAACAAACGCTTTCTCAGTTTTCTACCATCGGACTCGGGGATGGAAATCATGTCCAACTTGATTCGCCTTCGAGGCAAGGATACCTTATCAGGATGCATCGTGCTTGTCGTGATATGACTGGTCGAGAATCATCACTGCCCATGCTTCGAATTCAAACACGTGCCTTCCGCCAGGCGACGCCCACGTCTTCCATCCTTCTCCGTCCATCTCTTAATCGATCATGCTAATCGTCGGTGCCCACTCGACGTGCGACGTCTGTATGGAAAACTACATGGAAGCAGCAGGTATTCCACACGTCATCCCATGTGGTCACATTTTTTGTCGACGGTGAGTCGCTCCCAAGGATCCATCCGCGACTTGGGACTCAGACGAAAAGATACTAGATGTCTCGACCAATTGAGCGTCGCAGCTTGGGAAAACTCCCTCTCTAACCCCCAATGCCCTATTTGTCGCGCCGAGTTCTTTCCTCGGGATATCCACCAACTCCGTGTTGACAGCTCACGTCTGAGTTCGAGGACGGTCACACAGCACGACGATCCCCACGTTCAACGTCTCCTGGACGACATTGAAAAGATCGTGGACGGGCGCGCTACCATCGAAGAAATGCAAAGGGCGGTCGACCACTGTAACGCGTACCACAACTCACATCCAAATAGCTCCCTGGTGTGTGTTCGCACCAGGCTCGTTCCCAAATAAGACTACTGACTGGTCTGTTCAGCGTATCCCACTCCGGGCCAGTCTCCGCCTCCTGGCCAGCTTTCTGGAAGCACACAAAAAGCTCATTGAACTCACTTCCACGCGGGACGACATCCGCGAGCGCCTCATTGGCCAACTCGAGTTCGTACAGTCTCAGTACCGAAATTTAGAACAACTACGACGCAACGAGAAAGAGACCGTGCTGAGAAACGAGGAGACGAGTGGAGTACGCTACGATGAGATGAACGCCCGTTGGAGATCGTCAGTCGTGCCTTTCAAATTGCTCGTTTCATCGCATCGTGTGCTGATTCGAGACGTGCAGCAAAGTTGGTCGCGCCAACGACGACGATCCTGTGCCGCTTTCTGACCATCACGATTTCGCTCTAGGTGGAATCCATGATGCATAAATGCCAGTCCTTGTGTGAAGAACTCGATTTATTACGTCAATCGGACCAGACGACAACGCATGGAAACACAGATACCGTCCGTCGCGGTAATGCTGTGTACGTAGACGTCGAGTCTTCGCACCAAATTCATCGCACATACCTTTTTTTTTTCAACAGGCGCCGTGTGACTGTACTACCCCGATCGTACGTCTTACCCCCATTCGAGATGCGTCAGCGATCACTCAGTCGTAATGACAGAGGGTTGACCGTGTTCAACGTTTTAACTGTGTCGCTTGGTTGCGTTCTGGTCCTACACGCCTTTTTCCGTGCCAAATAAGACGTCAGTGGGGGTTTTATCTCTTTACACGAGTTATCCGCGGGGAAACTAACGTGATAGTCACTCGGCAACATGGGCTTGATCTCCATGCGGCATGGGTTGATAGCAGTAGCATGTTTCACGACTATTCTCAATATACTATAACGTTCATAAGTACTCTTTCGGCTCGCGCTTTGAAACGAGTGTTTTCTCCCTGGCCCCGCAAGCATTCGCAATTCATACCACATGCAATTTTCAAGGACGATGACCACGACGGAGCGGGGAACCTACTAGATACTAAATACATATCGAACACTCACTGATAATTCTTCTTCATACATGGACCCTCACGCACTGCCGAAATACCCTTGAAAACTCCACTGTTTCGCCTCCTCACCCTCGCGCACCCACCCGAGATAATCCGCCGTCAACAACGCTGCCCTCAAGAACAACGATCCATCGAGCAGCTCCGCATCCTTGAGCTCGGTGCCCCCGAAATACCCGGCCGGTCGGCTTCCATACAGGGCGTCGAAATGCGCAAACGCGCGTTGGATCTTGGGGAGGTGTTCGCCAGGGTGCGGGAGTGCGGATTGCAGGATCGGCAGGAACGGGTTCGGGGTGGTGGTCGTTTCGATCGTGAGAGGTTCCTTGGGAGTGGGGGTCGTAGCGACGCGAGGTTCGACCGACGTGGTCGCCATAAACGACTTGATCTTTGGGGTGGGTCGGCCACGCATGATCCACCATACGAGGACCATGTGGAGATAGCCACGCAAGAGGAGCAATTGGGAACGCTTAGAGAGGTACGGAATCAACGAAGGGAGGAAGAGACTCGAGGTCACCACGTGCATCCTATCAAAGTACGTGTCAGTTGATGTTGCTCATCATCGTACGCACGTCAAGGATAATGATACGCACAAGAAAAAGTCAGATTGGAAGCCTTTTTCTGTCAACCCACCGGCTCCGTAAAGCAACGAGCCTAACCAGATGAGTTCTTCCAGTTTGCGCTCGATTTCACCTGACCGGTTTAGATCGATGGTCCATTTCTCGGCAAATTCTGCGACCATGGGTGCATACTCTTTGAACGTCTCCACGAATCGGTCGTTGAAATCGCTGCGAGTTGTGCGCTCGAACCTGACATCATCCAGAATACGTGCCACGATGTCGAATGCATGTACACCGCCGGTCTTGGAGTGGGTGAGAGCGTTTGGAGCGACCGAAGCATCCAGCGCAAGAGCCGAAAGACTGGCTGCAACGTGTTCTACTGCATCCGACGGAACGAGAGAAAAAATAGAAGCGGGAATGGTTCCCCTGAGACTATGAACCGCGGTAAGCGCAAGGCCTTTGAAAACACGCGATTAGAGTGCTCATACATGTGCCAATGTCACACTGCGTACCTTCGACAAA
Source organism: Boletus tylopilopsis (assembly GCA_038093875.1). Classification (NCBI taxonomy): domain Eukaryota; kingdom Fungi; phylum Basidiomycota; class Agaricomycetes; order Boletales; family Boletaceae; genus Boletus; species Boletus tylopilopsis. The sequence goes on along the minus strand of JBBPTB010000415.1, from coordinate 7,820 downwards.
CATCCCTTTCAACCCAAACTCGACGCCATATCCAACGTGAATCATAGGATGGAAGAGGCCAGAGAACAAACGGGCAAACATATTCGGTTGAGCGTTTGGTTCCCTTCCTTTCTGGATGTTATACTTGTCGGAAAAAATGAACTCTTCGAGAATACTCTCAGCGCTTTTTTCGGCGAGTTGCTTCGTAAAGAAGTTGACATAGGCCTGGTAGTAACTTGCGAGTATGTCAAGTAAGGGTGGGCTAGTCCAGAGCATATCAGGGGCCTACTTTTCATCGACCAGATGATCAACGAAATTCTCTTCGGTGATAGGCTCGGGAGACACGATCGCTGGACGCTGAATGCGCGAATCGACTTTATAGTAATCTCTGATGACCGCTCCAGATGCGCCTAGAGCGTAGACGGCAAGTGCGCGATGCGTGATGTGGCTGATCATGTCATCATACGTCAGTGTCATGTCCCCCAAATCAGCAAAGGCGTCCGTACTTGTGGAAATGCATGTCGTTGAAGAAAATATGATGACGCTGATGGTTATCTTTGAGCACTTCTTGGAGCGCTGCGAGCGAGTCCGGAGTCGCCCCTGGAAGCCTCTGTGGGGAAAGCAAGGAAGGAGGAAGGGATGGAGCGGGGAAGAGCTCATCGAGGGCCTTTTGGTGCGTGGTACCGTTCGATGACATGGTTCAAAATGTGGTCGCAGTTGTACCTCGACGCTCGTAGTTATAAGTAGTCTGTGAGTGTCCGCGACAGATCGGATTTCTCACACTTGTACGTCGCAGTGCTTTGTGATGAATCGTTCGTGACTTATCAATCCTGAACCAAACAAGGTAGGCCAAGCCTTGGTTCCTGGATATTGACGGAAGCTTGCGGGACTTTTTGATGCGGAGACGATGAGGTTTTGAGCCCCTGACTCGGAGTCGAAACGAGCGTGCTGACCAACCCGCATTGTAATGACGTCATTTTCATTGCATACAGCTCTAGAGCCCGGCATTGCTTTGAATCAGTCCGGTCGCAGACGTAACCATGGGTACAAGGGTACATGGCTGATGCATAGAAAGCCACCGTGCACTTCATCGGCGAGCCCTTGCCGGCGCGTGACGGTACACATTTTGGTCAAGGTTGCGTGTCCACTATCGAGTTACAAACATACATTGTCCAGAATATCCGCCAGCGACAAGTCCTCCCAAAATTGGACTTTGATAATTCCGTTGCAAGCCGTCTGTAATCCACCGTACGTCCACCCGACGACGACAGCGCGAGCAAGAGTACACCAAACGGCTGTCCAAGACATGCAACGAGCCATCGTGCTTGTGTGTGCGGGAACAGGCCCATGGTGCGACCGCGGTTTGAGTCCAAGAACCGACGAAGGATCGTCGGCGCCTTCGCCAAGAATCTCTTCATCTTCGTCCACTTCTTCGTCGATGGTGGTACAATGTCTTCCCGCGTGCTACTTTTCCCCTCATGTTCCAGGAGCGTATCTACGTAGGGATGGACGACATACAGTAGATGCATCCGAGAGAGGTCGTATCTGGTTTTGATTCTCACCATACCAACAGCCACGGTTTGTCGGTAAACGCGACCTGAAGTATCAGACAAAGAGGCGGAAGCTGGAATGAAGTGCACGGAAGCCTTATCCGACTTGCTGCGAACCACGGTGCAGGGGCTGGTTGAGACGGTCGTATAAGCTCAGGGCAACATCAAGGTCGAATGGGGAAGTGGTGATCATTCTCCATCTGGGGTCGCTGAAGGAAGGTGCGATGTGGCTGGCGCGCAAGCAGCTATTAAAGTTGTCAGACTCCCCTGTCCAAGCAGAGATGCTCGCCGGCAAAGCGACCATATAGTATAGTGGGGAGTGGCCACGTCGTGTTGCCGGGTTTCCGCTGCTATATCTCCGTGCACAGAAACACTGTTTAAAATCTCATGAGCGACGATACTACGAGACGCGCCATCACTGACCGAGAGTCCACTCTAGATGTATCGATGACAGCGATGACAGCGACGCAACGACCCATCGGCCACGCATGAGCAGTTCTTCAGTCACGACGAGGGGAAGTGACTGTGACTGTCACATCGATTATCTTGAAGGTGGCAAGATGGGCCGTCGTGAGTCACTTCAAAGGCTCGTCCAGCAATTGTGCTGAACTTTGGCAGCGTCTAAATTGGACGTACTGTACCAGCAGGGGTGGTTCAAATTCACTGGTGCAATGGTATCAAGTCAACTTGGTCGTCGGACTCGCCCGAGTCGGCAACCCCATCAGGCACTGACGCTAATTAGACGGCGCGTTGGATCCTTGGACTCGGCCCCCTTCGACTCTCTTTTCTTCTCCCTTCCTTCTCTCCATCATGGATTCCGAGTCAGATTCCATGGAGGCCAATGTCGGTCTCGAGTACATCATAAATCATGTCTTTTCTCCACTGCGTCTTCCCAGCATGGACGACCACACCTTTTCAGACGACCAGGCACTCGCTGAAACGGTTTTTGACGCGGCCCAAGCCTATTCGCATGTTGTCGCAGACCCTGTCTGGCAAAGCGCTCGAAAACCTTGCCACCACTACCCTTTCTCCAAAGCTCGACAGAAAACGAGTCACAACGCAATTCGCCAGTATGCAGCCCGGAGGTATGAGTTTGCATTTTTGACGCGATCTGACGATGTAAACGACGCACGTCCAGATGTCCTCGCGTTCTTCATTCGTGCCCAGAATGCGGGGGTTTTGTTCAGAAAGGACAAGGAGTTCACCACATACGCAGCCTTTGACATCACTGAAACCTAAAGACCGTGCTACCCCATTATTCAGATGCCAGGCAAAAATAAAAAATATTCGTATTTATGTTGTAATAGAATTGAACGATAATTTCATCGACACGTTTTGCATCGTGTTCCATCCGCTCCTGAAGTATGGATCCATTGTAAAGTCTTTATAATGCACTCGTCTGAGGTGTGGGTCATGGAAAATGAGCCAGTTGGTATGTGTAAAGATAACGGGCTTATAACCGCATCGTAAGACTTGTCCAATATCCGGATACACGGAGAAAGCTCGGGATCGCGGTATGTAAGTGGCAGAGCCAAGCAACGAGCCACGGCGATGGAAGCCTTAACGGTTTATTACAATAGCAGTACCATTTCTTTACAATCGCGCGCGGCCCTTTTGCCACTACCTGATTCTGAGTCGGTTGGTCCAGATCTCCATGAATCATAGAGAAACAGCAACCTTAGCATTGTCACATGCAACGTACAAAGAAGTTGTCAGAACTCGAAGACAGAACCTTCATCACTATCTTCCTCCACCTCGCTCTCTGGTGACGAGTCCGTCTCATCCTCATCACTTTTACTCTCCTCGGGTCCTTCAGCGTCGTCAGACCCATCATCTCCCAATCCTTCGTCCATGGATATTGACTGTACGCCTTTTGTCTCATTGTCGCCAAGTTCGGAGCCATCCTCGTCATCCAAAGTGTCAGAGGGACCCTCAGCACCATCGGCGTGGTCTTCGTACTTTGCCAGAGTTGGAGGGTGATATTGAGCATGGTGACCCACACCGAGACCTGTGTATCGCATGAACATGTCACGGTCAGCAAAGCTGGGAACGATGTCAGACATGTTGGGGTATCCTGAGAATAATCTTACATGTTAACGTAGTATGCCATCCAATCGTCAACACCATCATTCTCTCGTGCAACCGATGGACCATGACGGAGTAGGGTATCAGTGCGACCATCGGCAAAGGCTGGGATCAAATGACAGGCACGGAGGACAAGGGATGGGTCAAGAAACCCGAATGCCGCGCCCGAATCCGAAGGAACAAAACCGATTTTGGGAAGCCGAGCATTCCTCAACCCCCAACGATAGCCCGGCACAACTCCAAACCAACGGACCCACAAAAACTCCATTTTTTGCTCGTTACCCTCATGGTCAACTGAAATGAGAAATGCGCCCAAGACCTGAGCATACCAGAATGGATGGGAGTTTGTACTGTCCTCCCGTGCAAGTAACATCACGGCCGACCCTTGACCAGGGTGCAATGTGTCTTGATCACGGCGCATGTCGTATGTTGTATAGTTGATCTGGAAGCGTTTTGGGCGGAGAACACAGTTAAGATTGTTGATGAACCGTATGGAGTGCCGCTCTTCGCTGGAGAAGGTGTGCTCATCGCCGTCATATTCGAGGTCCATCAATCGTGATAAAAGATGGTCTTTGAGCTTCGGGATAAAGTCCTGATCGACCAACGGCGCTATGAGAGAATTGTACAGTTCCTGGTAAAGCAAAACTGACCTGGAGGGCAGGATCGTCAGGGCTACTCTGAAGGAATTCAGCAAGATTAAATGCATTGGCTGCTGTGTCCGATAGTCGGTGGTGAAGCTCAGGCGGGACCAGGTCATGAATCATACTATCATTTTGCGAGTTCTCGGGGTCGTTGCATTTGAGATGCATGTCACGCTGGCGCCGAACTAGGGTATGGCGCCTTTCCTGTTTCGCAATCTGGCCCGCCGGCTCCTGTTTGTTCGTACACTGATAGAATTTTTTGACTAGACGATGCGCGGCCTCTCCCTGGAATCAACCATCGTGTTAGTTTTGAAAGTAAGTACACTTCATGCGACTTACAATCTGAGTTGTGTAAGAATCAGTCGTTCCAAACAAGCGGATAGTAGTCACGTAGTCGCCAAGAGCATGTAGCTTATACGTGGAAAGGTTGAATGACTTGGGACGAGTGTGGATACCATCTGAAGTGAGAGTGGATGAACCTAGTTTCCCGCTCTTTCGCCGCCGACGTGCGGCGGTCTCAGAAGGCAGCTCCATTGTGCGGAAGGCGTTGCATGTGAAGTCTTGGAACTTCCTAAGTTGCCAGCCTAGCGATCGCGTGACATCGTCAAGAGAGCTGAGCGAACTGTCTGTGTGAAGCCGAAGTTTAGCAAGGGCATGCCATTGGGCAAGCTGAAAAAGAAGAGTTCGTATTATGCTGTCATGCTCTGATGGGAATAACTCTTCGAATGCAGGTATAGCGCACTGCGGGAACATGTTTCGGTCCGTCAGTGTTCAATTTGTGAGTCAATGGTGAACGGCACCTGGAGAACATCCTCGAAATGTCGAGCCACGCATTGTCGACTTTCTGCGACATTATGAGGAAATCGTCGAATAGCACTCTTCCCGAACGATGGTATTTGACGAAACCTTGTTCGTGAAGAAGTTCTCTCAGGAGGATAGGACGTGACATAGAACAAAAACCCACCGATTGTTGAGAGTTGAGATACTGCCAGGATTGATAGCATAAAGGAGCCTTAGTAGATGCCTAAAAACCGACTTGAAAACGCCTAGTTCAAATTCGTGAAGGAGATCGACTACGAGCAGCTGAAAGATGTTACAACCGAGGCAACCAAGTGTGTCAGCGAATGCGTTCTATGTGCGTGCCCATGTAAAAGCAGTCAGAAAAGTTTCATAGTACGGTAACCAAAGGGCCCTTACGAGTGTAGGCACTAAGGACATGGCCTTCAGGTGCACCTCTGGAACAGCGCCCTTGATTGGTGAACCAAACTTGTAAATTGCAGCACACGCTGCCGCGACCCGTTCATGCATATAGGAGCATATTTGAGATAGCCTGTGTGATACGTCCAATAGTAACCCAAGGCGATGGAACTTTGTTTTGGGAATAAGACAACGTGGACAAGGGCAGTTGCCTTTGTCCCGAATCGTGGCCAATAGGACTCTACGACGGCTTACTTAAGTAATCACCAGCTAATTCACGCAAAACACACTTCTCGGGGTAATCTGCTGAATAGGTGAACACACGAGGGAATACTCGTCGATACTTGCCATCGTAGCACTTGATGACAATTCCATTTCGATAAGCATCAATGAATTCAACGTCCAACAGAATTTTCCAGACCGCATGGAAGAGTTCCCGTTTGCAATGGGTTAAGATATCTCTGATGTTCCTTTTGTTTGTAATCCCAGACACGAATTGAACAACGCTCTCTGGAAGCTGATCATATCATGAACGGCATTAAGTTAGGGAAAGCTGAACTTAATGTGTGGACGATACTAACCGTTGGAATGAATGCAACGGGGTGACACGCTCCAGAATTGGGGGATGCTCGTGCATACTTTGACTGGTTGCCGAAGAATAGATACACCGGCCAAGCGGATGCATGCCCAAACTGCGCAAGGTGGGTTGCATCTGACCAAAACATGATTCCTGCAATTACACGTTCCAGATCGCATCCATCGTCACGTCGCTGTTTCTGTAACTCATCGTGCGCATGGATCCACGCGTCAGAGGTGTACAATTCATCGTAGATACGTTGTTCTTGTCCTGTAATGGGTGATTTCCAGATACGTCAGAATGGTGTCAAGTGGAACCATTTCGAGGTTGTTTCGGCAAAGGTGGCACGAATGACACCAACGAGAGAACGGTGAAACAATCCTGGTACTGTGAAATTTTGACCATTGCCGTCTGGGTTCTGCTCTCGTGTAGGTATTGAGATGTCCACAGGTGACTCTCTCCAACTATCTTGCTGCGCAAAAAAGCCATTTTCATCGGACGTGTCCTCGGACCGATCAAGATGCCTCATTTGAGTGTGGGCATTGAAACCTCTGAAGTCATCACGATCGAAGTCGTCAGAGTTGATGACTTCACAGACAAGACGAGTTACTTCGGCTTCGGATTTCTGTCGACTGCCACTCAGCATCCACATCATCAGGCGCCAGATGCCCATGTTTTTCCAGGGCCAGGGTGGTGCTGGAGGAAGTGACGGAATGGAGGGAACGCTCGACATGTCATATCGATCACTAGCACGTGTAGCATTGGAGAGCTGATCGATTGTCACGAACGCATCAGGGTCATATGAGGGACAATGGCGGTAGTCTTGTGCAACACCAAATTTATTGAGGGAGGTCCGAAAGGAGTCGAATACATGAAGGATGACACGAGGTAACCAAAAAGTAGGGTTGGAGGGTCCAAGCCTGGAAGGTTGTACCTCTGCGTCAGCTTGGGATGTGAGAGATGGCTCGGGGAGCAGATCACGGAAACGTGCAGGTAAGCGCCGTAACCGGACGGGACGACCTGAAGTCTCAGTTGTGTGTTGACTTGCTGCAGCACTCGTCAATGATGCTGTATCCGGTAACAACAACACCTGGCTAGGGCCCGCAGTTGTGCTCGCAGCTCCAGTGGATAAAAAATTCAGGGATGAAAGTGGCATAGATCCTGAGCATGGACCCGAACTGCTGTTGGACTTGCCAGCTGTGGTCATGGTACCCTGTCGAGCGTGTCAATCGGTAAACCCTAGTGTAGATCGAGGGATTTGGTAACTCCACGAACTCTGTCAATTTCTAACTGCACCCTTTTCAAAGTCGTAGGAGTGGCCTTGGTTTCGCTCAATAAGCGTTTACGTCGTAGATTCACATTTCTTGCAGACGATGCATATTGATATGCAACACAGGCAGGACGATGCTTGAGAAGGGCGCGGCTCGAGTCAAAGCTTCGCCCACAGGGTGCTCCGCATTTAAAGCGGCCATTCATTTCAAACAAAGTGAGCAACAAAGCAAGTAGGACTGTGATGAGTGTGAAGTAAGAAGTGAGCGTTCTCACCTGCATGCCGAATGCACTGTGCAGTACAGAACTGCTGCTGTGATAGAGGGAGCAAGCAGAAATCGGACGGTGTCCGAGTCGCTGAGACGGACCATGCACCAGTGGCCTTCAGGTCACGGTGCTTGGGAATCCAGGGGTTTATGTAAATGTATAGATTCGTTCCTGTGTCCTGAAACCAATATCGTAAGTCATCATTGTTGTGGTTTTACCAAGGGGCACACTCGGTACCATGTAGCTGGAAATCTT
>JBBPTB010000414.1:0-21195 GCA_038093875.1 Boletus tylopilopsis | reverse complement strand
CCTTGCCCCCCTTTGCCCTACTCAAGCGGTCCATGCTTTTCTTGCGAGAAAGGCAGTCGACAAATTACATAAGCTTCGCACCTTGGCTCCGAACGTCCATCCCGGATTATTGAGAGATCCCTTGACATGGCCCCCGCAGCACCCACAGAGCCAGAAGAGAGTCCCTACGAGCTCCTGGGAATCCCCCAAGAAGCCACCGACGCCGAAATCCGCACTGCCTATCGTACCCGCTCGCTCAAAGTCCACCCCGATCGCGTGCGTTCAGTCCCCCTCTCTTCTCCCAGTCCTACATCTCACACCCACGCGTTGACGTTTGCAGAACCGACACGACCCGCATGCGGCACAAAAGTTTCATGCGCTCACGGTGGCGTCGACGCTGTTGCTCGATCCGCTGCGACGGCTCGCGCTCGATGCACAGCTGCGTCTGGCAGCCGCGAAGAAAGCCCGTTTCGCCGCGTACGATAACAAGCGGAAAGCCCTCGTCACGGAGCTCGAAGAGCGTGAACGCGCGTTCAAGAAATCGCGTCTAGAGGAAGAGAAGCAAAAGGCAGCCAGAGAAGGCGAGAACGATCGCATCAAGGAGGCTGGGAGACGGATGAGAGAGGAGAGGGAGAGACGGTTGGAGGAGATGGCGAGGGCAAAGATGGAGGAGGTGGGAACGGAGGAGAGCTTGGACGAGAACGCGCCGCCGCCACTGGGTTCGTACGATACCACCATTCGCGTCAAGTTTGCACTCTCGGCATTCCCATCACTCAGTACGGCCTCTGCCTTGGCTTCTCATCTGGGACGCTTTGGGGAGATAGACAAGGATGCTGTCGTGATGTCGATCAAGCCCAAGAAAGCTAAGAAGAAAACATCGACAAAGGGCACGAACGAAGGAGCGCAATGTGAAGAACAGAAGGTGGTCAATGCCGTGGTTCCTTTCTCTCAAATAGGTGCCGCGTTTGCGGTAGTCTCCAGTGGTCCTACGCTCAAAGAGCAAGGAATGGAGGTGTCGTGGGCCGGGGGATCTGAACCACCAATACTGCAATGGTTGCGCGATAGGGGTGAACTTGGTGGAAAACTCAAGCCAAGTACAGCGTCTGGACCGTTTAACGGAGGAGAGCCACGGAAAGTGTGTCGAAAAGACGAATCTGAAGCAACCAAGTTTTCTACATTCGTGGGTTTTTCCTGACGATCAGGCATTATTCGTTTTACTGACGATGTTTTTTTTTGGACAGCCCAGTACATTCCACGTCTCATCACCGCCAGTACCAGCCCAACAACCATCCAAATCCACCAACATCTTGGATTTCGAATCTCTGACACTTCTACGGCTACGTGAGGCTGAACGCGCGCGATTAGAGCGCGAGATACTGGAAGCGGAAGCCAGGGGAGAGACTTAGAGCATCTATGACGAGGTACGGTTCGACTTGTAGAGCTCGACCAGAACGAACGTGATATCTCTGATTGTAGTGTGAGCAATGTCAACCCCACATTGAATGGCATTTTCTCCATCACGCAAGTAGACTGCGATGTTCTGGTGCGTTCATTTCCCGATCGAGAGTTGACAAAAAGTTTTCATGGGGGTTCTAGGACGCGAGTTGTCGTGAACAGAGTACTGGACCACAGCTTGAATAGCAACTGGTTCATTATCCAGACACAGTCGAACGAGAAGGCGTTCTGACGGATCACCCGAACAAGGCTGAAATCAAGGATTAACTGATTCCCTGGGCTGTGTATATCTCGACCGACACAACTCTTGCTCGTCTCCATAGAGCCACACCAACCAAGTAGAAGGTTAGCTCCTCGAGTAGTATTATCAAAACCGGCTAGTGCCTTTTGGTCGAGGTCAACCAAGTCCTTGTCGCCGTAGCGCCGCAGGTTCAATTCCTGTCAGGGACATTCGTTTTTGGGGCCCAGCCCACTTGCTCCTGTATATACATAAACCGAATCCCTTGCGCCTGATTTGATCGATGGATACATAATGAATTCCGCCGCCGAGACTCGAGAAAGAATTCATCGCGGAAGAACAGGGATCTGAACCATCAAAGGCACGGAACATACCAAACTAAGACAGCAACCGTATTGTGAAAAAGCCCGCCCCAGCGTTGAGAGCGTGACCTAACCACACCAAAGCTACCACACGCCCTGAGTTGCCTGTGGGCTCCCTGGCCCCGACGTCCCAAACCCGCTGGCAGCGCTCGAATACACCGAGTTGGTCTGCGCGAGCGGCGGCGGCGGGGCGGCGGGCTTGGCTGGCTCGACTTCTTTACGATACTCGATCTTCTCTACACGGACTTCGCCTTCCACGAGTTGATAGACGTAAGTGACGACGACGGCGCCTTGGATGTCCATCAACGCAAACGAGGGCGTCGGATCGCTGGGAAGACGGGGTCATGTCCGGCAAAAGAAGACGACGGGGACGATGAGCGCACGTGTTGTGTAGACCCGTCCATGCGCCCGTTGCCGAACCGGGGTTGACGAAGAACCGGCCGTCGTATTCGATGGCTTGGAACCTTGGTGGAAAAGAAAGGTGGGTGGGGTGATTAGGTGGGCGCGCGCAGCCGTGATTCCCGTCAAAGGGGTAGGACTTACGTGTGGGTATGACCCGAGACGAGCACGTCGACGTCCATCTGACGTGCGATGGCACTTAGCGCATCGAGATCGCCGGTCGGCACACATTGGTGGCCGTGCACGACGCCGATGCGGATCGGTGTGTGTACTACCGTGGCCGAGGGCGGGAAGCTGGGGTTCTGCAAATGAGACACGGGGAGAGGTGAGCGTGCGCGTGCCTCGCAAGGATCCAAGGCGGAGCGGTGTATGGGAGAGAGACGAATCAGGGTATGTACCTCGTCATAGTCCCCTCTGACGACGCAAACGTCGGACGCGACGGTGCGTAGGTATTCATAGGTTTCGCGGTCACACACGTTGCCTGTACATAATATTTGTTGGATCTTTCCTGGGACTAGAAGTTTCTTGAACTTGGCTGGAAGATCGTGTGCACGATGAGGGATATGAAGGTCGCCGATAATGAGAACGAGGACCATGCTGGACGATTAGAACTTAGAGTCACTTTCATGGCGAAACATAGTCGATTAGCTAAGCGAACTACACTTGACAACACAACAGCCCTAGTAGCAAAATCCCAATAATTCAGAGTCAAACCGTCCCTGATGCGTGCTTCAACGACGCAATTCATTCATTGTAAGACGTACTTCCCTGCACAGAAGTCCGTACGCTTCAGTGGCTGATAGACTCTCAAACTCTGAGATGAAACTCACAGATCCGCACTTCATGGTCACCGCTCCCGGAAGCAAGAACCGTCCCATCGCTGCTGAGGTCAACAGATGTGACTTGCATGATGTATGTCAAAAAAGGGGGTGTGAATCACGGCAAGAATTGCGTACCGGTGTTCGTGTGCCCTTGGATCATGAAATATGGGATCCCACTTCTCAAGTCCCAAACTCGGACAGTGCCATCTCGGGAAGATGATGCGAGGCGCTGCTCTCGCCCTACTTGTAGCACAGACAGTGACATAACAGCGTCCTGTGGGGTCACATGAGACTGCAAGATCACGGCGAGTAAACAACGGCCATGCCTCGTGTCCAGTCAGCGTCTTCTTGCATTGGAATTGCTTCTCATCCGGCAGGAGTTCCCAGCACTTCAAAGTCTTGTCCAAACTTGCACTGACAAGACAGATGGCCGACGTTTGCGCGTTACTTGGCAGAAACTGGACGCCATAGACCCCATCCGAATGCCCGTGGAGTACACAGTTCGGCTCGCCATTCGTCGAGTCCGAGGATATGCCCCAAACTCTAATTTTGCCATCGAGTGATCCCGCGGCGACAAAGGACCCTGTGGTATCGACCGTGACCGATGTGAAGACGAGTTTTTTTGACGACTTCTCTCCCGGGTGAAGTACACGGTGAGCGGGTTCCGGTACTCGCGTCACATCAACCGAGAATTGTGTTGCATCCCAGACTCGGAGGGTACAATCTCCCGATGCGGAGAAAAGAGATCGAGAATCGGCCGTGAACGCCAACGCGTAAACCTCGCCGGTGTGTCCGCTCAACGTTCGGAGGAATTCGCCTGTGCCAACGTTCCAGACCTACCGAGTGATGAATCAGAAGATGCCCGATAAGATGGACAGACGGTTGCCGTACTCGAATGTATTTGTCCTCAGACCCCGCGACAAGTAGTTTGTTGTCAGGGCTGATGATGACGCTACGAGCATGATTAGGCACCCGTCCTTCTTCCTCGCTGCCAAGAAGAAACCTAGACGAGAACATATCGTATTATTATCACGGAAATGTGGACCATGATATGGGGGTACTCGCGTCAACTTTGTCTGCTGTTCGATGCTGTATAGAATGACTGCATTGTCGGTTCCGACTGCAAGCAAGGAACCATCCGAAGAGAACCTTAGACAGCAGACCACCCTGGAAGGATAACTTGGGGGTTGTCACGAGTTCCAAAGGAGATAAATAGCCTACGCACCCTTTATGGGTATAACCGGAACGGAGTTGTACGTCCATCTGACGCCGTGCATCAGAATTGAAAACGGCTAACCAACCATTTCCTTCCTTAACAGAGTATGCCGGGGCTGTCAAAGGGTCCAGATTGTGCGACATGGCTGAAAGAACCTGTATGGCAGCACGTCAAGGACACGCATGAGTTCTTGACGAGGACAACTCACTCGACTGCTGGGGGAGACCGTCAGACTCAAGGTAAAGCGAATAGCGCAAGAAGATGGAAAGCGACAGCTATGTGTTGTAGCACAAGGTTAAATAGTTATGCGACTGTTGGACCCTACTGTGGTATGATGTGTCGCTGTCTGAATTTAGGCTAGTTCCTTGGCGATATCGGACTCACTCGCGGATGCTGATACTCTGGCCGTGCTTGATGCACATGGAGGGTTTAGAGTTGTCGGTTTGATAAGTACCACAACGTTCGAGGTACTAAACACGTGTTACCTGGGCAAAGGCGTTTCAGCAGGGTCATGATTACAGGTACAGCAACCCAAACTAGAGCAGCAGCAACACTACGCAAATGAAAGCAGAACAAGGACAGGAATAAATTTAGATACGGAGCCGTACTTAGGGAACAAAGAGACACGGGACGGTGGATGTCGCAGCGAAACAGCGGTGTCGTTTCACACGGAGGTGTGCACGCGGCCTCGTGTGGGTGGTAGATAATCATCTTCGCTGGGTTTAAAATAAATTTAAAAATTAATACTCGATATGGAGATTCAAAACACGTGACTTGTGCCTGCTGTGCAAGTACTCCCGAAATGGATATGCCGCCGGCAACGTCAAACGTGGGAAAAGAATGCGAGTGAAGGGTCTAAACTCCAGCGTTTGTTATAAAGGGCGATGATCAACACCCACCCCGACCGTTCCCAACTCTTTCCATGTCCTCCACAATTTATAACGTGAGTCCCCTTTCTCTCTTTCTCCCCTTCTCTTCCTCCCCGCTTCGTCCAACGACATTCCCGCACTCTCACCTTTCCTTTGCCTCCCCCTCCATATCCGCCTTGCCCGCCAGCGAGCGCAAAATTTCAGCCAGTCTGAATCATGCTTTTCTTGCCCTCATTCTCTCGATCTATCTGACACCCTTGTTTCAATCAGCACAGGAGCCTCCAACCCACTGGCCCTCCTGCTCAGGGGCCCAGCCAGCACACACACGTCAGGCTGAATGAGGCCTTTGATACCGTCCGCCAGGAATTTGATGTTCTCACGTCCGATTTGTCTCTCTTGAGAAATCAACGAGACGAATACGAGTCCAAAGGTATGCTCTTCTCCCTGTGTTACTCGAAAAATCTCACCATATGCCCAGTTACCTCCCAAATCAACGAATTAAATATCATTCGCCAGTCTCTCTATGAACTCGAATCTCAACACGGAAAAATACGGCAGCAATACGAAGAGGAACTTTCACGTTTGCGGGCGGAACTTCATGCCGCCCGTCAAGGTATCCCTGCAAACCCCCCACCTCACCCCACCGTTGGTCCCGCCTCTGTTGGTCCATCTGGCCCCCCTGCACCCCCAACTTCCGTACCCGGTGTAATCCCTGCCAGCGGTCCTGGGTCCTACAACGACCCCTATTATGGTCGTGACCGAGACCGAGACCGAGATCGAGAGCGCGAGAAAGACCGCGAACGTGCCGATCGTGAACGTGAGCGGGAAATTCGGGATCGTGAGCGTGAACGTCCTGCTGAAGTTCGTGATCCGAAGCGCATCAAGACAGAGCGCATGAAGGGCGACCGTCCAGGTAAACACTTTCCTCACAGCTACATCCGTTCCCCGCCCCCTCATGGATATCGCACCCCCTTTTCTCCTCCTCCCTCTGTAACAGATCATTATAGCCCCTCTCTTGTTCCTGGTCCAACTCCGAAGCTTCCCGCACCTGCAGGCCCTCCAACGTTTCAGGGCCCTGGACTCCCCCCTCCCCCATCCGCACATGGACCCTACCCCCCGGGCCCCGGAAACCCGGCATCATCGGGTCCTACAGAACAGCCCCCCACGTCGAGCTCGCTAGCCCCCGTCAGCAATTCCTCCAATGGGGGTCAGTTTCCGGACGACCTTGACCCACACAACGTCCCGCCGGAATTGAAGAAGGAAGGCAGTGATTGGTTTGCAGTATTTAACCCAAAAGTAAAGCGGGTACTTGATGTAGCATTGGTGCATACACTTATGCATGAGAGGTAAAGTGATGCCCAATCTCAGGTAATTTTGGAGTGCATCTAATTTCTGCTCAACAGTGTCGTGTGTTGTGTTCGATTCTCCGCAGATGGCAAATTCCTTGCAACGGGATGCAATCGTACCGCGCAGATCTACGATACCAAAACTGGCGCGAAGACATGGTGCGTGTTAATACCTCCTCTCCGATCCTATAGTAGTCACTTCGCATACTCTTCAGTGTACTTGCTGACGAGACTGCCGGGAAAGCTGGAGATTTGTATATCCGCAGCGTATGCTTCAGTCCTGATGGCAAATACCTGGCTACGGGCGCAGAAGATAAGCAAATTCGAGTAGGCAGTGGCCCCTTTTGGTATGATCGATGTCTGAACTCATTTCGCAGATTTGGGACATTGCGAAGAAACGCATACGCAACGTCTTTGATGGCCATCAACAGGAAATTTACTCTCTCGACTTTTCGTTGGATGGCCGCCTTATCGTATCGGGTTCGGGCGACAAAACAGCCCGTATCTGGGATATGGTTGACGCCTCATCCAAAGTCCTCACGATAAATGACCCTGACTCATTGAATAATGATGCAGGGGTGACTTCGGTCGCCATTTCTCCAAACGGGCAACTCGTGGCTGCAGGAAGCCTCGATACAGTTGTCCGAATCTGGGATGTCGCCACTGGCATGTTAATTGAACGCTTAAGAGGGCACAGAGATAGTGTGTATAGCGTAGCTTTCACTCCTGACGGCAAAGGTTTGGTGAGCGGCAGTTTGGACAAGACGCTGAAATATTGGGACGTGAGCGGTTTGGTAACTGGTGCCAAGCGAAAGGACGCCACCGCAAATGGCAAGAGGGATTTGGAGAAGTCTAGTCAGTGTACCATGAATTTCATGGGTCATACGGTGCGTTAAATGACTCATCATTGGTCGTGAATTTACCCTACGTTCGATAGGACTACGTGTTGTCCGTTGCTGTGTCACACGACGGGCAGTGGGTTGTTTCAGGGTCCAAGGACCGTGGTGTACAGTTCTGGGACTCGCACAGTGCAACCGTGCAATGTATGCTCCAAGGACACAAGAATTCTGGTGTGTGGTTAAAAATGAAACCATTTCCGTTTGATTTGAGGCGTTCTTTAGTGATATCAATAGATCTCAGTCCCGCGGGCAATATTTTGGCCACTGGAAGCGGAGATTGGCAGGCGCGCATATGTAGGTTTCGTGAAACCATCTGCCACGAACGGACGCTCATTCACGCGTTGCAGGGAGTTACCAAACTATCTAGCGCTCTTTTCGACTCGGCTGGTCATGTTGCAACGATACATCTACGTGTAGCACCTTCTTGCTTCTTCGTGTAGTAACCTCCATTTCTGTGTTGTGCAGTTCGCTATATCTATACGAATCAGTCCGTGTTTAGCTGATCCGTGAACAAGGCTCATCTGTTGTTTCTCTCTCCTACTTAACGTTCGACGGTATTCTTAGCCTAGATCCTCCCATCGATGCGACGGTTTGTTTGCCTTCCGAAAGACGATTCCAGTGTCATGTCAACGGCCCCTTGATCTCGCTTATGATGTACTAATAATACAAAATTTAGGGATCTGCCTATACATCTCAGTTCACTGCTGCGCTCTGGGCCTCGTCTTGGCCCAGAATGAACCATTCGGCCACTCGTATTCCGCGATGCTTTGTTTACGCATCTCAATGCTACAAAAATGCAAAACATGCCTGAGATCGAGCGACGTGGCAGAGTAGATAAGCTCGGACCTGTAACCCTCAGCCGGGTTCGAGGGTACGTTGTACCGTCCTTTAGAGTTGATCGAGCAGGGATAGAGGAAGTGTTCGTGAAGGTGGTCGACAAACTCGAGCACATTACGTTCCATGGTCCCAGAAACGGCAATGTAGTCGATCAAGCTGGCAACGAAACGAGGGTTCCGACGACAACGGAATGGCAAAACACGCTGAGCCTCACCTCAAGTGGATAACATACTCGCAGAGACCAACGCCACCCGCATGTGGGCACACGGGCACGCCGAATCTGTGGAAATTGTTGCATCAGTGCGTTCCATTTCAGCATGCCTCCTTGGTCGTGTGCGTACTTGGCTGCCATGAGAAGGACGCTGAGGACCTCGCTGACACCTGCCAAACGGCAGGAATCGATCTGACATACGTCGATGGCTTCAGCTTGCAAGAGCTGCTTGAAGACCATGCGATTGTGGGCATGTTCGCCAGTAGCAACGCCGATCCCATGAGGTTTCAATGCCTTGCGAATTGCAGCGTGGCCCAAGATGTCGTCTGGCGCGGTGGGTTCTTCAATGAACCTGCCGTGGACGTGAGTTACATTGTCTCGCTGGGCAGAGTCTTTTTTTTTTTTACCAAGGCTTGATGGGCTCGAGTTTCTTCACGTACTCGATTGCCTGAGGGACGTCCCATACCTGGTTAGCATCGATCATCAGCACCCCGCCGGTTGGACCCGCGTTCTTTCCCTGGAGCTCGCAGCTGGTCGGATCACGGCCCTTTGAACCGCCAGGGAGGTACTGCGGGTCGTCGATGATAGAGCGGATGATCAGTCCGCGGCGGAGATCAGATTCAACGTCTGCGCCGACTTTCATCTTGAAATGATTAAAACCAGCAGCGACGGCCTCTTTTGTGAGCCGTGCAACTTTCTCGTCCGAGTAGCCTGCGCGCACACAGAACGATCAGTCGAGCTTTGTTGGCAACGATCGGCTGTCGTACCAAGCCAACCAGCGGAAGTAACATAGGCGGGGTATCTGTGAACTTGTCAGGAGGGTTGTCAAGGTAGTGGGATATTTGCTTACCCGACCTCTTTGACGGCGACTTCCCGGTCCTTCTTGCCCACTTCTTTGGCCTTGAGCAGAGCAAGGGCCTCATCACGGGTGATGGCATCAGTGATGTACCGGAAAGCGGTAGCGTCTACCAACTCTTCCTGAGAACAGTCTCCATGAATGCCCTCGCCAGACTGAAACGCAACGAGAGCAAATCTCACCGGTGTCATATCTACCACAAGCTTCCAAAGAGGCTTCCCTCGAGCACGGGCGAACATATCCCACAGTGCGTTGTTCACCGCAGCTGTTGCGATATGAATGACACCCTTCTCGGGACCGATCCTTGTTGGAATGTGGCATCAGTCGTCACAGTTCTACATCACCGTGATCACGCCTACCATCGTAGTTGTGGGTCAGAGGTCAACCAATCCCAAGTTTTACCCATGCTCTTAAAAAGGTCCTCCACATCACGACCAATGAGCTTGTTTGCAAGCACCGCAATGACTTGGCAGACCTGAAAATAGCATGACGTCTCCTTCACAAAAAGTCAGCAGCCCAACTCACAATCTCATTTCCGCGGCCAATGGTAAACGTCATGCCGTGTCCGACCAATGGCAATTCCCCATCTGTGAAGATGGAGACGTAGGCAGACGAGTAGTCGCACTCGGTATTCCTTGCGACGCCACCAGAGTCGACATCGGCTATAGAGGCGATCTCGAGACAGACTTACATCGCATCCGACCCGTCTCCCGATAATGACGTCGGAAAACGGACATCTGTCCACCGAGATCGTGCGTCAGAGACCACGGTCTAGAGTGCAAATACGACCTTACCGTGTGTTTCGAAATGGGTGATCTTGCGGGCCATCAAGATGATCGATGGGTAGTTGCCTCGTATGTGTGGGGGAGTCGGATGGATTGTCTTCCTTTGCCCCGAGTTTATAGGATGAGATTACGCAGTGGGCCCAGCGGGACGGCGGCCCGGAAGCAGTTGCGGGAGAGCGTGACCCTTAGCTTGGACTGTCAACTGACTGCACCGAATTCTACAGTGCCGTAGTCGGGGCGGCCGCGTGCACGCTGGGGAGACGACCGAAATTCGATGAGATCTCAACACTCGAGTGCAAACGCCAATTCAACAATTGGTAGAACGGGTTCAGAAACCGCCTCTGTCATTTCTGCTTGTCCGCACCGATCTCTGTTGTTAAAAGTGCTATCAGCCTACTACAGACTCTTCGTGGACTCATCGTTCATGAAACAAGAGGTAAAAGTGCACCATTGGAGACGTTGCCAAGTTTGGACTGCCCATAGTCGGCAGTCCGCCTTCTGCCATCAATCTTCGCTTCAGCTGCCACTGGTGCACAAGCCTGAATCAGCGCCGCACGACGTGGTGGGAAAACGGACAGGGTTCAAGTTTATTTTCACAAATATGAACGGCAACTTCATACCAGTCGGATTCAACGGATTCAAGAACGACACGAGTCGGACTGAAGCAAAGGTTTGCATCAAACTGACCTTCAGGTCTACAATCCAGTCAGTGCCTAGATTCTGACAGCAAAGTTCCAGTCCGTCCGAGCTGGTCGACTCACCCAACCACGGTTTCTACTGGGAGCAATTTATTAAGCGATCCTTGGAGCAGAAGCAACGTGTTGGGGGCCAAAGGTGGACCCGGTGGAGCGCATTTCCGACATTAGTCCATACTGGGGAGTATAAAGTACGTCTTTTTACCATATCTTTTGTTCCCTGCCGTTGATGAATGATTAGTACCGGCATCTTCGAATCATGCAGAACCTTATTTAGCTGACCCCCTTCTCGGAGGCGTTGGAAGTTCCACGCATCGGGAACAAGTAGATACAATGCCATTCAATGAGAGCCTATATCGCAGTGCTAGGAATTTTCAAAATCACTGGTCCGTCGTCCAACTCATAGGAACTAAATCGCTTGCAATTGTTTGACAGCATCCAACCCTCGAGCGTACGTACAAGCTTGATGCAGGCATTACGTCTGCATGACGAGAAAAAAATTTACAGAAGCACATCAGATAGCTCCGAACAGAGTAGCGACCGATATTTAAGGCTGCTGGCGGTCGTTTCTTTCTGTAGTCGCATTTTCTTGTGCACGCCCTCTCCTCAGAATCCTCACTTCTCTTCGACACTCTTTACTCACCGTCACTCATTGAACTTCAAAGATGCGTTCTGTCGCTTTCGTATCTCTTGCCCTTGCCCTCGCCGCATCTGCCATGCCGGTTAGCATTCGAGGTACTCTTCGCTCCTTGCCTTATTGAACGCGTCACCTAATGGGATTCATTCTCAGGCATCCAAATTCCTCCATCCCTCCCTGCAGGCGTCCCTCCATCCCTCCCTGCTGGTGTCCCTCCGTCCCTCCCTGCAGGCATCCCCCCATCCCTCCCCGCAGGTGTTCCTCCATCAAAGCTGCCCCCGCGTGGTGCTGACTTGACGGGGACCCTCAACGGATTAGCTAATGGTCAGGCAGGCAACCTCGCCAAAGGAGCTGCATCCGGTGCTACTGACGGTTTGACCACTGGCACTGGTGGAGTTACTCGCCGTGACACTTTGCCCGACCCGAAAAAAGTTCTCGCCAACGGCCAACAAACCGCTGGTAAGACCGCACAAGAGGTGAAGGGTGAAGTATCTGGCATCAAAGGTGCTGCCTCGAAAGGGGTTGGTGCGGCTGGTCCAGTTGGTGCGAGGGGTCTCACCGACAATTTGCCGGTACCCCCAGCTAAACTTCCTGTTAATTTGCCCGGTAACCTGCCGGGTAACCTCCCTGGTAACTTGCCTGGTAACCTTCCTGGTAACCTTCCTGGTAATCTTCCCGGTAATCTGCCGGGTAACCTCCCTGGCAGTTTACCCGGTAAAGTCGGGGGGTCTGCGTAGGAATTTGTTTCAGTGTGTGCTTTGTGTCTTTTCGCGTCTTTGTTGTCTTATGAGATTTATTCGCAGCTATGGGTGCTACGGAATGCATACGTTTTCTTTCTTTGACCACTTTGCCTATACCCTATCTCACGTTACGTCCATCAACATCCCAGTTTGCTGAAAGGTATTTTTGTTACATGTTAGATTATATCTCGTACGACTTCGTTAGGCATCGTATTCTGCCAATCATCGTAATGTCACTCGGAGTTCTGCGGGTACCCTTGACTTGCGCTACGAAATCGGTCTAGGCGGCGTGAGAGCGATATCGTGTTTCAAACTCTGAAGTTGAAGCTTTGAAGGACCAGACGACTTTCGACATATGGATGTGAGAACATTTGTTGACATTGTGGGTTCATTCAAACTTCATTGACAGTATCATTACTCTTGAATATCGCTCGATCGCTTCACTGCAAGTCCTGAGTAACCCTAGTCCTTGCTTTCACGGTCGTGATTTTCAAGATAAATAATCCACGACTAGTACTGGTGTATCAGGGAAGAGAAGATGTTCAATGTCGATGTCTGATTCCGGTCGAGTCAACAACATCATCCTCAACAGTCCATTTTTCTCCGTGGTTCTGGGTTCAACACTCGCAAGAACTTACCAAGTCACTTCACATCCTGTTCCGGTCTGCAATCGTGCCAGTGCCTGGACTCTGACAGCAGAATTCCAGTCTGTCCTGGTCGACCCACCCAACGACGGTTTCTACTGTGAGTTATTCGTTATGCATTCCTTGGAGTGGAAGCAACGGAGTATAAACTGAATCTTTATTCCCTGCGTTGAGTAGTACGGTCAAGTCATTCAATGAGAGCCTCTATCGCAGTGCTAGGAATTTTCGAAACCATTCAAGTTGGTCCTTCGCCCAACTCATAGAAACAAAATTCCTTGCAGTCACTTGAGAGCATCCAATTCTGGAGCGTACATACTTACATCCTTGACACAGTGACAGACATTACGTCTGCATGACAGAAAAAATTTACAGAAGCAGCATCTGATAGCTCCGGACAGAGTAGCGACCGATATTAAGGTCGCTGGCGGTCGTTTCTTTCTGCAGTCGCATTTTCTTGTGCACACCTTCTCTTCGACACCCATGACTCACCGGTGCTCATTGAACTTCGAACATGCGTTCTGTCGCTTGCGTATCTCTTGCCCTTGCCCTCGTCACATCCGCCATGCCAGTTGGTATTGGAGGTACTCTTTGCTCCTTGTCTTCTCGAACGCGTCATGTCATCTAACGGGCTTGATTCTCTAGGTGAACTCCGTCGCTCTGGCCCCGCGGGTGTCAACCCCAAAAGCCCTCGAGATTTTCCAGACCTAGGTAACATAATTCCAGGCCTAGGTGATCTTCTAGACTTTTGGAATTTAATTGCAGGCTGATCATTCTACCCTCCTAGGCGTTCCAGGGGGGTTACCAAACCTACCAGGGGGATTACCAAGCATACCGAGCCTACCGGGCGTAGGCGATCCATGTTCCATTCCAGGATTCCCATGTAAGCAGTGCAGAGGATGATTGACCAGAGGTCATGTGCGAACACATTGAATCTAACTGCCGTGAAAGGTGATACCACTGACGGAGTTGCTGGCACTGCTGGTAACGACCTCAAAGGTGCCGCCAACGGTTTGACTGCCGGCACTGGCAAAGTTACTCGCCGTGACGATCTGCCCAACCCCAAAAGGGGTCTCCCCAAGATTTTGGAAAAGGTTAAGGTTCAAGCGTCTGGCACCACAAACGTTGCTTCGCAAGATGTTGGTGCTTCTGGTCCAGTTGGTGCAAGAGATGTCACCAGCAATTCGCCTGGTGTCGGAGAGCTCTCCGGCAAGGTCAGTGATACTGCTAACCAGCTGAAGGGCACGGTCACGGGATCTGCTCCACCTGTGCACGTTATTCTCTCCGAGTCTTTTATCTCATGGTACTTGTCCGCAACTTCGCGGCCATGGGATCTGCCATGGAATGCATACGTTTTTCTTTTCTTTGACTATACCCCTATTTCACACTACCTAGCATCTCGGTTTAAGATTATATGATTTCGTCAGGTACTGTGCTCCGTGTGATGTTAGTTGGAGTTCTGCGAGTCTCGACGGACCAATTCTTTACGTGGTTCTGTGTTTTCTCGCAAGAATTACCAAGTGACCAACTCATCTCACACCCTGTTCCGGAATAACACCGCAGCCATCCGGCTCAAGTACGATACAATACAGATCACTTTTTAAAATTTACATGTACACCATTGACACGACTTGTCCGTCAGTCTGTTGCATGAGGCAGGAAAATTGGGCCTATAATTAATACTGTCACCTCAACATCAATGTGCCCAGGTCGCCTCTCAAGCATAACAAGGTGGTTGCCCGTGCCTACGCTAATAATGCTGTGGGGATCCTTCGGAGCTGCATAGTTGCTCGTACTCGATGTGAGGTTAACCGCGCATCCATAGCCCGGGAGCTGGGATTGTCAGGATCCTTTTGTATTCTTGCCTTGAGTTACTCGCGAAAAACATGTGGAACGGGCCTCACCTTTTGTTTGCGTGTTGCATTGTTCGAGGCCGCCACGGGGAAACTTACAGGAAGTAATTGTGAAGGGCAGTTGCGACGAATCAAGTCACGGACTGCCCTTTGGGAATAGAAGAAACGCTCGCGAAAGGCAGGAGGTAGCCCATGGCGAATTGGGAGCGTGGTAATGCAGGCGTGATCAGCAAAGTTCATGCCAAGGCTGGATAGTTCCTGCGCATTGTTGAACCACCAATTTTCCATGCGGTCTTGGTACCTCTCCAAGCGCGTGACGACTGCAACCAAGGGAACTGTGGGAGGAAGGGAATCGCGGATACATTCATAGTGCTTCAAGAGCGCTGCCTTGGCCCTGTTCCCATTCATACAATATACGAGGAGGTGAATGTCTCCTTTCTTCTTCAGCCAACCAAGTAATTTGACCAACGCGTCCGACGACCGGGCGTTGGTATGTGATGAGGAACCTTCGTCAAGGCCGGGCGTATCCCAGAGCTTCAGGTTATATCCATCGACAGGTACTTTGTACAGCCGGACTGCCGTAGTGCACGCCGTCGTGTCGTTGGAGGTCTTTGCGACGTCTCGGCCGATGACCAAGTTGACAAGGGAACTCTTTCCAATGCCACATTCGCCTGCGAACACTATGTTCATGATGAGAAAAGCTAAAGAGGGTCAGAACGGGCTGTAGCAGCAGGGTTCTACCTACTTCGAGTTCAAGGAGGTGGTAGGACGGTTGGCCCTTTGACCCAGAGGTAACTGTTTAATAGTAATACCATGGTGAAATGTGAATGGAAACAAGGATTCACTGCGCCGTACTGCGATCAAATATGCGGTAATTACTAGTGCAACGAGTCCAACTCACCAAGGTGTTACACAACAGGGGTACGAACGGAAATGGCAAGTAGTTGAAGCGGAGTTTGAAGTTAGATTAGAGCTGCATATCGACGACCCGTCGAGTTCAACACAACGCCCGGCGTCAAAAAGTACGTTCCACAAGGTTCGTATCGTTTACCTGGATGTAGTTTTTATGCTGGGATATGCTATGTGCTTGGAAACGTGGCATGTTGGGATGGATGGGGTTGCTTTCGTTCGGCTGATGCTTATCACTCTCACCTGCAGGCTTGCCATCTCATCACGATGTCCGGTCAAATCAGCAAAAGACGCAAGTTTGTCGCAGACGGTGTTTTCCGTGCTGAACTCAACGAATTCTTTACTCGTGAACTCGCCGAGGAAGGTTACTCTGGTTGTGATGTCCGTGTTACTCATGCACGCACCGAGGTACGTGTGCCACTCTTTCCGTCTATGCAAAGTCCACATGTCCATGTCAGATTATCATCCGTGCCACCCACACCCAAGAGGTGCTTGGCGAGAAAGCTCGCCGCATCCGCGAGCTGACGGCGCTCGTTCAAAAGCGTTTCAAATTCCCCGAAAACTCCCTCGAGTTGTACGCCGAAAAGGTCCAGTACCGTGGACTCTCTGCGATTGCGCAATGTGAGAGTTTGCGATACAAGCTCCTTGGTGGTCTTGCTGTCAGGAGGCAGGTCGATGGCAGTGTTCACCAGTTTTTCATCTAAACTGAGTTGCAGGGCATGTTATGGTGTCCTTCGCTTCGTTATGGAGTCTGGTGCCAAGGGTTGCGAAGTTGTCGTGTCTGGCAAACTTCGTGCTGCGCGTGCCAAGTCGATGAAGTTCACTGACGGGTTCATGATCCACTCCGGTCAACCCGCTCGTGACTTTGTTGATTACGCTGTGCGACATGTGCTACTGAAGCAGGGTGTCCTTGGTATCAAAGTTAAGATGTAAGTTCGGTGTTGTACGGTTTGCGGAGTATATCTGACCCTTTGCTCAGCATGAAAGGCTGGGATCCCGAAGGGCATGTCGGCCCCAGAAAACCGCTCCCCGATTCCGTCCAAATTCTGGAGCCACCAGTAGACAAGATTGTTTCAGAGCCGTCATCAGAGTCAAGAGAACCTGTCATTGTCTCGGCTGCTCCACCTGCGGCGGAGGAACCTGCTTATGCACAGGAAGCTCCCTACCAAACCGACACTTTTGCTGAGGAACCCGCCTTCTGACCTTGTTTGTTATGTACTTTTCATTGTGAACCAAGAGTTGTATGTCCCATTGTTCGATGAGGCAATGTTAGAGGCAGCAGTGGTAGTACGCGCTCGTCCGATCCAAAGCGAACGACGCACACTCCAAATGATGGAATGTTACAGAAAAGCCACCTCGAGGCGGTAGCTTTCGAGAACTCGTTGTTTAGAGAGAACATGGAGATGTAAGCTAATTCATTTATGTAAATAGACGCTTTGACATGTCGTCTTCCTATAGTACCCAGGAGGAAGGTCGGCATTATTCAACGTGCCCCCGTTCTTGCTCTCCCTGACAATGCACTTTGGGCCAACCATTGCCGCGCTTTTTGTTGTCCTCTCCTTTTCGTTCATATTCACGGCTGCGATAGGCCAGCGCGATCTAAATGTCATTCGAATCCCTCTCGAACGCACCAAATTCCCCCCTCAGGCTGGCTCAGCTCCAAGTTATAACTCGCGTGATCATGCCACGCGCTCCGACTACGCAGCTGGCTATTCTAAAAAGGATTTCTTCAAGATACATGTAGTCAGCGTTGCAATGTAAGTGCCCTTGTGCCAGCTTGCTTGTCCAACTGCTACAGCATGAGCCAATGACACTTAATAATAAATTGACCTGTCACACAAAGGAAATATCGCAATACGCTCGCTGCGTACGAATTAAACACAGGATCCCCACACCCCTTGGCGCAAGCATTCAGTGGCGTTGAAGCAACCCTGCCACCAGGCAAGGTGGAAAAACGCTGGCGAAAGAGGGACGTCGCCACTGATCCACGCAGTCTGCCATTGGGTAGTACCACACCCAATCACGTTCTGGCACAAGGTCATCATACCAAAAGAGATGACATACCCCTCTCCGAGGTTAATTCTAACATGTGGATAGGTACCATTAGTGTTGGTACTCCCCCACAGAATTTTACAGGTACTGTTGATTCCTTTCTCGTGTGTCGCTCGACCTACTTATTCTTTGTTGCTTTCATACAGTCGATTTCGACACCGGTTCGGCGGACCTGGTTCTACCAGATCAAGCCTGCAACAGTACTTGTGACGGGCACACGCGATATAATCGCTCAGCTTCTTCAACTTCCGTTGATCTTTACAAGACGTTTCAGTTAGCATACCGTGATGGCTCACAGGTGAATGGCACGCAGTATGTGGACAGCGTGTACATGGGCGGATATGAGGTACTGTCTACCACCTCGTTAGATTGCACTTGGCCCATCATCTTGTGATCAGGCTGCAAACCAGACCCTTGGCTCTGCCACGACGTACTCCACTGGTTTTGAGGTTCCTACTTTCCGGCCTGACGGACTCCTTGGCATGGCTTTTCCTCCGATATCCGGTTTTGGAGCTTCGCCTGTGTTCCAGACCATGATCTCCAGTGGTGCAGTGTCGCAGGAAGTATTCGGTCTCGCTCTTTCCTCCAGTTCTGGAAAAAGTGAACTCTCGATAGGCGGGACTAATACGAATATGTATCAGGAGTCGACGACAGAGTATGTCAACGTATCTCTTCCGGCGTACTGGCAAGTCCCACTTGCTGGCCTCTATCGTCCCGGCTTGAACAATACTCCCGATGTGATCGTCGTCGATAAGACTTCGTACGCACAGGCGATCATTGACACTGGAACGACTTTGATCGTGACGAGCGACAGCATTGCCCAGGCCTATTATGCCAACGTCGTTGGCGCAAAGCCTTGCCCTGATATTGGGGGTGGGGTCTGGTGTGGTACGTCCTCTCGTGTTGTGTAGTACTAGTGCGGGCCATCCACTCACGCCTTGTTCATGATTAGCCCCTTGTGACATTGCCGATTGGCTCGCACCCACGTTGACATTTGGTTCCCGTAACCTGACTGTTTCACCTTCTACCTTCAACCTCGGACCGATCTCAGATGGATCAACAGATTGTATTGTTGGCCTTGCTGGCGGAGGGAGCGGTTCGTATCTCTCACTTGTCAATTTCACACAGATTTGTTGATGTTCTTTCTGAAAGCGTGGTGGATCATCGGTGACGTTTTTCTCCAGAACGTCTACACTATTTTTGACCTTGCAAACACTCGTGTGGGATTCGCGGACCTTGCCTGATATTCTTGATTCTGGACACATGCAACAAATGGATAGCTTTGGACGTTCACTAACATTGACAATTACGTTCACATTTCTGGACATTTCTTGATTTCTTCGGACTTTTTCCTTTCATAACTGTTTTGCGTCGAGCATCCTTGATATCAATAGTGACACTCAGCATACCACAATAGCCTCAGAGAGGTTGAACATTAAGTAGTTGGTATGTACTGATTAGAGCAGCATCCTCTTGGCCCACCTCGGCATTGCAATGCATTCGCGTACGTTTTCGATTCCACTCATCCAACTGACCAGTCGTTCCAACCCCAGGCCGAAACCACCGTGCGGTGCACTTCCGTACCTCCTGATATCCACGTACCAGCCATATTCTTCTCCTGCAGGATCCAGCCCGTGTGAAGACATTCGTTGCAGAAGCGGCTCTAACCGTTCCTCCCTCAGTGATCCGCCCACCAATTCCCCGACGGATGGCACCAAAAGGTCGAAGCACGCGACCGTTTTCTCGTCGTCGTTCATTCGCATGTAAAATGGCTTCAGCGTACTTGGGTAGTCTGTGACAAACACGGGTCCCTTGACGAGCACCTCGCTAAGCCATTTTTCATGCTCGCTCTGCAACGCGTGACCCCATTTGGGTTCAAACACGAACGGGCGCGTCCGCGACGCGGTGGACGAGTGATGCTTTTCGAGCTCGGAGACCGCCTCGGTGTATGTCATCCGTGCCCATGGTGTGGAGGTCGCGGCACCGTCCAGGCTCTTGAGCCGTTCCTCTTGTCCGGCTAGCCCTCTCGCGAGCAACGCGCGCTCGTCGTGCCCGGAACCTAGTGCGTCTTTGACGCAGGCCTCGACAAGCGTGCATACGTCGCCAACCTCGTTCGTCCAAGCCCACTCTGCCTCGAGCATCCAAAACTCGGCCAAATGCCGATTCGTTTGTGACCGCTCGGCGCGGAAACACGGAGAGAGCGTGTACACACGGGAAAGGGACGATGCAAGGGCCTCGAGGTGGAGTTGGGAGGATACCGTCAAGTAGGCCGGCTTGGAGAAGAACTCGGTATGGGGGTCTGGCGACGTGGATTCTGGGGACGCAGACGCGGGCGTCACGCGAAAGGTCTCGCCTGCGCCTTCGCAATCGCTGGAAGTGAGGATGGGGGTGTGGGCGTAGCAAAAGTCGTGTCGCTGTGTAGCTTTTGGTGAGTGGTGAGCGAGGAGGGACTTTGCTCGCGCGTGGAACGTACGTCGAAGAAGGCATGGAGGGACTTGACGAGAGAATTGCGAAGACGGAGTATGGCTGCGCTCCCGTCTGTTCGGGGACGCAGGTGAGCATGGTCTCTGAGGTACTCCAAAGTGAGGGCTTGCTTCTGGATGGGGTATGCCTGAGGACGAGCGTGAGCAAGCGAGAGAAACAAGCGTCGAACAGGCTGACGTCTGGGTTGCACTCGCCAAGTATGTCTAGCGAGTCCACTTGCAGTTCTTGGGCTTGACCAGCTCCTGGACTGGTCACGATTCTTCCGGTCATGCGTACGCTCGCTCCATTAGTCAAACTGACGGGCGTGTATGCGTCAAAGGCAATTTTAGAAGCCAGGATACCGGAGAACAAACACACCCATGAAAGTTTGCGTTCAGGCTGTTGCTCAAGACAGTCTGGAGTCCCGAAGCACAACTGCCATCGTTAACGACAGCAAAAGTAACATTTTTCTGTCGTCTGACAGACTTTATCCAGCCATGGACATGTACTTTTGCCGCAGTGTCTTTGTCTGAGGTTAGAATATGACGGATAGTCAGAGGTAGTGTCGAAGTCGATGCGAACCTCTTGAGAAACATTGGGAGGCACAGCCACAGACTGCTCCAAACACAGTGCATCATGGAATGCAACTTGACCAATACTATCATTGTACTGGTGTTGCAAAATCTAAAAACCACTTGCAAGTACATAGGTACCCCTCATAAAACTACACATAAAAATAATAGGAAACAGTAGGAAATGGTGTACAAAGTAAGTTCCAACAAGAAAAACTCCAACAAATGAGGTAATGAAGTTGCCAACAAAGTACAGAAGGCAAAATGTACATGGAGTTGCAAAATTTCCCATGTGCCTGGGGGAGGAACATCACACTATGTCACAATCACAAGTTGAATCTCTGGCATGCCAATGCTGTT